>CM050898.1:9982500-10290000 GCA_027726005.1 Juncus effusus
ACAAACACATTAAGTTTAACTCTGCGATCAGTCCTTGAAAAAGAAAAACTTAATGGGAAAAACTTCCTTGATTGGTAGAGCAATCTGAGAATTGTTCTCAAGCAAGAGAAAAAGCAGTACGTCCTTGAAAATGCTCTTCCTGAAAAAGAACCTGAGGGTGATGCCGTCACGGATGAGACAAAGACTGATTATAGTAATCATGTCAACCTGTCTTATGCTGGCCACAATGGGAACTTCAAAAGCAGTTTGAAGAAATGGAGTTTTTTGCCATGGTCACGCAGCTCAAGAAAATATTCCAAGTGCAGGCGCGTACTGAAAGGTACAATACGCATAATGTCTTTACTAATTGTAAGATGGCTCCAGGTACATCAGGGGCCGACCATGTTCTCAAGATGAAAGGTTATATTGATTACCTTGAGAAGCTTGGTGTAAAGGTAAACAAAGAGATGGCTACCGATAAAATTCTCGGGTCTTAAATCCCGAATTTTAAACAGTTTATTATGAATTATAATATGCACAACTTGAAAAAGAAAAACTTAATGGGAAAAACTTCCTTGATTGGTAGAGCAATCTGAGAATTGTTCTCAAGCAAGAGAAAAAGCAGTATGTCCTTGAAAATGCTCTTCCTGAAAAAGAACCTGAGGGTGATGCCGTCACGGATGAGACAAAGACTGCTTATAGTAATCATGTCAATGACTCTAATGATGTTACCTGTCTTATGCTGGCCACAATGGGAACTTCAAAAGCAGTTTGAAGAAATGGAGTTTTTTGCCATGGTCACGCAGCTCAAGAAAATATTCCAAGTGCAGGCGCGTACTGAAAGGTACAATACGCATAATGTCTTTACTAATTGTAAGATGGCTCCAGGTACATCAGGGGCCGACCATGTTCTCAAGATGAAAGGTTATATTGATTACCTTGAGAAGCTTGGTGTAAAGGTAAACAAAGAGATGGCTACCGATAAAATTCTCGGGTCTTAAATCCCGAATTTTAAACAGTTTATTATGAATTATAATATGCACAATATGGACAAATCCATTACCGAGTTGCTCGGCATGCTTAAGCAATGCGATACGAGTATGACGCCAAATGTTGGCAATGACGTACTCATGGTTCAAAAGGGGAAGAATATGAAAAAGAAATTCAAGGGAAATGGCAAGGGCAAAGGCAATGGAAAGGACAAGGGTAAGGGCAAGATGTTGCCTGAACCTAAGATTAAGAAACTAAAGGATGGTTTTTGTTTCAATTGCAACAAGCCGGGGCATTAGAAGAGAAACTGCAAGGATTACTTGGAAAGTCTAAAGAAGAATGGTAGTGTGACTACATCTTCAGGTATTTTTATTATTGAAATTAATTTATCTACTTCTACATCTTGGGTATTACATACTGGATGTGCGGCTCACATTTGTAATAATGTGCAGGGACTGCAAAGGAGTAGGAAATTAGCAAAAGACGAAGTGGACCTACGGGTGGGAAATGGAGCAAGAGTTGCTGCATTAGCCGTAGGAACTTATAATTTATCTTTACCTTCTGGACTTGTTTTAAAACTTAATAATTGTTATTTTGTACCTGCAATAAACAGGAATTTGATTTTTATTTCGAGTTTGACGAAAGATGGTTATGAATTTAATATTAATAAAAATGAATTTACCATTCGTAAAGGTAACATTTTCTATGGGAATGTCCATATAGAAAATGGTATTTATATTCTTGATCTCGAAACAGAAAGTAATGAGTCCATTTATAACATTAATACCAAAAGGTTAAAATCTAACGACTTGAATCTAACAGACTTCTGGCATTGTCGCTTAGGTCACATAAATGAGAAACACATTTCTAAACTCCATCAAGATGGACTTTTAGACTCAGTCGATTTTGAATCGTTCGAAACATGCGAATCATGTTTATTGGGCAAAATGACAAAGACACCTTTTACTAAACAAGGTGAAAGAGTGAACGACTTATTAGAGCTCATACATTCAGATGTATGCGGTACGATGAGTAAAGAAGCTAGAGGTGGTCTTCAATACTTCATTACATTTACAGATGATTTGAGTAGATATGGGTATATATACTTAATGAAACATAAATCAGAATCTTTTAAAAAAGTTCAAAATATTCAAGAATGAAGTGAAAAATCAACTTGGTAAGAAAATCAAAGCACTTCGATCAGATCATGATGGCGAATATTTAAGCCAAGAGTTCGTAGATCATCTTAAGGATTGTGGAATTGTTTCATAATTATCTCCTCCTGGAACACCTCAATGGAATTTTGTATCCGAGAGGAAAAATCGAACCTTACTGGATATGGTTCGGTCTATGATGAGCCGAACAGATCTTCCAACTTCCTTTTGGGGTTATGCTCTTGAAACAGCTGCATTTATACTGTACAGAATTCCATCAAAATCAGTTCAAAAGATGCCATATGAATTATGGACTGAGAAGAGTTCCAGATTATCTTTTCTAAAGAATTAGGGATGTGAAGTGTATGTCAAGCGTCAGCTCTCTGACAAACTTGCACCCAAATCTGAGAAGTGTTTATTTGTTGGTTATCCTAAAGAAACTAAAAGATATTACTTGTACAACCCATCCGAAAACAAAGTGTTTGTTGCTCGGAATGGAGTCTTCTTGGAGAAGGACTTCATTTCCAAAAGAGCGAGTGGGGTGCAATCCAGCTCGAAGAAGTTCGAGACTCACAAATTAATGCAGAACCGATGGTAGAACAAGAATTAGATTCATCAATAGTTAATGAATCTGAAAATGTAACACAAGTACCTCTTCGTAGATCTATTAGGAATCGTCGAGAGCCACAGAGATATGGATATCTCATGACTCATGATGATGACGTGATGCTCATAGATGATGAGCCCACATCCTATCAAGAAGCTATGTCGAGTCCAAATTCTCACAAATGGGAAGAAGCAATGAAAGCTGAGATGCAATCCATGTACAATAATCAAGTTTGGAACTTCATTGATCCACCAGAAGGCTTGAAGACCATCGGGTGCAAATGGATTTTCAACAAGAAAACTGGCATGGATGGAAATGTGCATACTTATAAAGCACGGCTCGTGGCGAAGGGTTTCAGACAAATCCATGGTATTGACTATGATGAAACTTTCTCGCCAGTCGCCATACTTAAATCAATCAGAATTTTACTTGCCATAGCTGCATATTATGACTATGAAATATGGCAAATGGATGTCGAAATAGTGTTTCTAAATGGAAACTTAACCGAGGATGTATACATGATACAACCCGAGGGTTTTGTCGAACAATATAATTCTGGAAAAGTTTGCAAGCTTAAGAAATCTATTTATGGATTAAAGCAAGCATCTCGTAGCTGGAATCTTCGTTTTGATGAAGTCATCAGAGATTTTGGTTTCATCAAAAGTGAAGAAGAACCTTGTGTTTACAAAAAGGTCAGTGGTACCGCCTGTAGTTTTTTTTATGCTTTATGTTGATGACATCCTACTCATTGGAAATGATATTCCCATGCTCTTGAGTGTCAAGACATATTCAGGGAATATTTTTTCAATGAAAGACCTAGGAGAAGCTGCCTATATATTAGGCATCAAGATTTATAGAGATGGATCTAAAAGGCTAATAGGTCTAAGTTAAAGTACATACATTGACAAGGTATTGAAACGGTTCAGTATGGAAGATTCCAAGAGAGGATTTCTTCCGATGTCACATAACGTCTCACTTAGTAAATCTCAATGTCCAGCAACACGAGATGAACGGAACCGGATGAGCAAGATTCCATATGCTTCGGCAATTGGATCTATCATATATGTCATGGTAAGTACTCGACCGGACGTGGCACAAGCATTAAGCGTAACAAGTAGGTATCAGTCAGATCCCGGTGAAAGTCACTGGATGACAGTTAAGAATATTCTCAAGTATTTGAGAAGGACAAAGGATTTATTCTTAGTCTATAGGGGAAAGGATAGTGAGCTGGCTGTAACAGGTTACATCGATGCGAGCTTCCAAACTGACGTAGACAATTATAGTTCACAAAGTGGCTATGTGTTTTGTCTAAATGGAGGAGCAGTAGTTTGGAAAAGTTCTAAACAGAAAGCTGTGGCGGATTCTAGCACAGAGGCGGAGTACATAGCAGCTTCGGAAGCAACTAAGGAAGTTGTTTGGATAAAGAAGTTCATGACGGAATTAGGAGTAGTCCCGAGTATCTTGGACCCTATGGTTATCTATTGTGACAGTAATGGAGCAATAGCACAATCAAAGGAACCAAGATCACATCACAAAACCAAGCATATACTTCGACGTTTTCATTTGATCCGAGAGATCGTTGAGAGAGGAGACGTGAAAGTATATAAAATACCTGGCAATGATAATGTGGCTGATCCGTTTACTAAGCCACTACCGCAAGGGAAACATGAGGGCCATGTTAGGTCAATGGGTCTGAGATACCTAGAGGAACAATGAGTATATAGTACTTAGTACGGCCTAGTGCAAGTGAGAGACTGAAAGTAATAATGCCCTAGGCCAAACTGTTTTTGCCGTGTGGGAAACGGATTATGTATCAAACATTATATTTTTTTTTTGTATTACATGTTTTATCCCATAAAGTTTTTCATATAATAATTGTGCGTAAAGATTGGTAGATTATTAATTAACCATGAATATGTATGTCCGTTATACGTCATCAGAATATGTGATTCTGATAGTAAAACCGTAAAACAAAGTGAATACAATTCTAAATTATCCCTAGTCATATATGAGATGTTTGTAAGACAAACATATTTAGCTTGATATTTATCAAGTCTAACAACTCATTAATCCATAATTTGTCTCAAAAATAATATTTTCTATATGGAAAAAATGAAATGTGGTAATAACACAAACACTTCTTTCAAAAAAAAAAATTAAACATAAAAGGATAAACAAAATCAATCTCAAGCAAACCTTAAATGTTTTCTTCTTTTTATAAACACATACTGAGATCTCCTGTAATTATGAAATACAGGCTTTTTTTTTTTTTTTTTGAAGAGTACTTGAGAGGGAATGTTATTTACATGGTTAAGCAGATGACATCAGAAAATCCATCAAATGGTGTAACCAAAGTACGAAAATACCTTCAATATTGTTATTATTTAATATTGCTTGCTTCATTGTGTTATTTGACTCTAATTAATATTAGGAAAAGGCAATCAATAAAAAAAACCCTTAAAACCATTAAAAAAGAAGGAAGCGTAATTGAATTCGGTAACTTGCAGAAATCAGACAAGAAATGGAATGTTTTTTTTTCTAGTTTTCTTTAATCACGTTAAATTTTATACGGTATAGCCAATCACTCAGAGGAGACAGATACAGATAGAGGAAAGAGAGAGTAGATTGACCTGGCTGAATCAGTCAACTCCCTTATGTTAGTTACAAGTAACATATATCACCCCATAATGTTTTTGACAAGCGGGTGCTATTTTGATATATTTATATTTATACGAGCTCATATACATGACCCCACTTGAAATCTCCTATGACTAGGGGTTGCAACAGTCCGAATCCGGTTCGGAGAGTTTATATTTTTTTGGTATCCAGATTTGGATATAATTTTATTCGGTTCCAGATACGGTTCAGATATTATACAGATTCGAATATTGTTCAGATTTGTCTATTATTATTATGAATCTGGATCTTTTTTTTATTAAAGCGGTATAAATATATTATATGATTATTTTATGATCTACTTTTTTTGTTATATTTTTTATATATCATAAAAATATGTTAAGTTTTGTATATTATATAGATTACTACAAGAAAAAAAAAATACAAAATAGTGTGTCATAATTATATCAAAATCTTAAATTTTGCGTTCGAAAATGAGTATCCATATTTGATAATTATCCGGATCTAGGAATATCCGTATTCGGTCAGATACAGGCCAAATATTTAGAGTCTGATATCCGGATCTGGATCCATAAAAACAGATCCGGTCCAGATACGGTTCCAAGCAAATCTGGATATTTTTCGGATACGGAACTTATTCGGTTCGGATATTACTTGAATCATTGTTACGCCTGCCTATAACTGACCATTTATCACTATTGAATGAACTCAATCATTTATTTTAAGGCAATTTGGGGGCACTCATATTTTTTCTATTTATATACTATTCTTATATTTCCTTAGTCCTGTATACTGTTAGAGCTTAGTACATTAACTGGCTCAGCGCAACCATCAGATCCACATCATATTATCCTTAAAAAAATTTAAGCTTGATTAGTTTTAGTAGTTAATACATTAACCTATTTAAATAACTTCAATTTTCATTCACTACTCAAATTGAGACTAATCAACTGGCCCTCCTTTCCACTACTTTTGGTTTCGGGGTATAACAAACTCGCCCACTTAAATTTCTGACGTCCCCGTCAAAACTAGCACTTGGTCCCAGTCTCGTCCTAGTCCACATTTATGAGCACCTTCACCCATACATGTATCCCCACTGAGGCATTTAAGATCTTCAGGTTTTCTGGGCATGATAACGGTGTGATACGTTTCCGGTCGCATAATAGTATCCTTAGGATTTTGCTCTCAATACCACTTGTTAGAGTCTAGTACATTAACTGGTTCAGCCCAATCATGAGGCTATACACACCATATTGTTCTAAAAAAGACTCAAACTTTATTGGTACTAATAGTTAATGTATTAGCCTATTTAAATAACTTCAATTTTTCATTCACTATTCAAGATGGGACTAATCAACTGGCCCTCCTTCCACTATTTTTTGTTCCGAGGTGTAACATATACTATATTTCAATACGGACATTTCCACATCTATACTAATTCTAAATATAAAAGAAATTAGCCTTTCGATAAAAATTTAAAGGGAAATCTGATAACACGAGGAACTATAGCACGCCGGATCACGCTGGATGGTATATATATTGTTATTTCATTTTTTAATATATTATTATGTATTGTTTTTACCATTCTATATAGTGTCAATTCAAAATGTCCTCTCAAAGTTTTATAAAACGTAGGCCCACAGTTAGTAAGATAATTTAGGGACAGACAGAGAGAAAAAATATAACCGAAATAAATAATAAAATACAAATATTCACACCATGAGTATTATCCTATTTTGAATAATAAGAAAAGTTCACATTTAATTAAGTACAGACGCAAAAATAATATGGAAATCTAAAAACATGACGTGCTTGAGCATGCCCAAAACCGGCAATATACTGTTTTTCATTGTTCTATTTACTTTTAATTTTCTATATATTATTTTGCACAGTTATATATTTATATATGCATACATTACACACACACACACACACACACACACACATATATATATATATATATAGGATGACTAAACAACTTGTACAAGCAAAACCCGGTTTTTTCTTGTGATTTTGCTTGTAACCAAAATTCATCAAAAATTCAAATTTCAACCGTACGGATGGAATATATATGTTTTGAATATGATGTAGATTAATTTTCGCAAGAATTGGAAAATTATATCATTGCCATCATGTATCATCAATGTATTATATATATTTTGATGAATTTTGATAATATATGATGGTAATGATATAATATTCCGATTCTTGTGAAAATTAATCTACAACATATTCCAACATATTCAAAACATATATATTCCATCCGTACGGTTGAAATTTGAATTTTTGATGAATTTTGATGAATTTTGGTTACAAGTAAAATTCGGGCTTTGCTTGTACAAGTTATTTAGTCATCCTCTATATATATATATATATATATGTGTGTGTGTGTGTGTGTGTGTGTGTGTGTGTGTGTGTGTATATATATATATATATATATATATATATATATATATATATAGATATAGAGAGAGAGAGAGAGAGAGAGAGAGAGAGAGATGAGTATATATATATAAATCTTAGCTTTTAATTTAAATTATTATCATAATATCATTTCAGTGTTATATCTCCGTTATGCGAAAACTATCCTCTCAAACAAAATTTCAGAATATTGAAAACTATATTATATTACTTAATGTATTACGGGTTTCATAATAACATATGTGTAATCCATACCATTTTAGCATCTAAAAAAATAAGAAAAATAGCGGTGAAAAAGTTCAGAAAAAATTAGTAATGTTACATTTTGCTATGTAGTATACATATTTTTCCCATATATATAATATTAATTATAATTTTTTTTAAAAGGTAAATCATCTATAATTTAAGCACATGTAGTTTCAACTAAAATCTTCGAAATAAATTATCTTATTTTTTATTTTTTCTGATCTCATTCATCTAAGCTTAATTAATACTTAATTTATTTTTCTAATATAATATGTCAAGCCATAATGACATAAGAAAATTAAAAACAACAATCTTGAATTCTTATATATTATTTATGTACTATGGATTCACGAACTTTAATTTTAAATTTTCATAATTGCAAGTTATACATTATTATATTGAAATAGTAATGTTACATTTTGCTATATAGTATACATAGTTTTTCAATATAAAATATAAAATATAATTTTTATTTTTTATTTTTTTAAAAGTTAATAATCTATATTTTAATCTTATATAGTTTGAACTAAAATCTTCGAAATAAATTATCTTATTTTTTATTTTTTATGATCTCAATCATCTAAGCATGATTAATACTTAATTTGTTTTGTTAATATAATATGTCAAGACATAATGACATAAGAAAAGCAAATACAACAATTTTGAATTCTCATGCATTATTTATGTACTATGGATTCAAAAAATTTAATTTTGAATTTTCATAATTGTAAGTTATACATTATTATATTAAAATTAAAATACTCGCAGCGAAGCGCGAGAATTATCCTAGTCGATCTAACAAGTATATGAAACTGGTTAATAATAAGAATAGTTTATATACACGACTCCCTGCTCACCACCCCCAGTGCACTCTTTATCATAATTAATTAATGGATAATGGTGATAAACGGACTCTACTTGTGTGTTAAAAGAGTCGTTTGGGGGCTGTTTAGGGGGATGATTAAACTTTTCCTGATAAGAATTCTCCAATATGATTGTCCTCTTTAATAAAATTACATTATAAAATTTTAAATTTTATTTACATTAAAATCTATGTGGGCCCGACCCTCCTTTTATATATTGTAATAGATGTACTACACAATTACAAATTCGTTTTCTTCTGCTGCATTCTTTTCCTATCAAACAAGACAAACGATCTTGCGAAAGCACTCACCTTTATCTGCACAAATGGAACAGAATTGCATCTGTACAGAACTCAGAGTACAAGTCGAATCACAAAGCATAGTCCACGAAGTTTTGTACTCCGGCGAAAGCACAACGTACGTAATCTTGTCTTCTTTCATTGATTTTCACAATTATGTTTCCAGCAAAGAATTCAATATATATAGCTTTGAATAATGTTATTTCTTTCTTTCTTTTTTGCGTAAATATTAATGGCACCGTAAAGCAACTACTTATGTTGTTAATAATGCATTTTGAGAATATGATGATAAGCCTACCGTATAGAACTTAATCAAAACAAAACAAGAAAAAGAAAAAAAAAATTCAGCGGGGTTGAATCCCACGAGCAGTGGTCTCCGTCCCGTCAGCCGGTAGTTCGTTCTGTTTGTGTCTCTTGTTGTAGATCTCAGCCGTTATTTCTTTCTTTGATCTTCATAATTGTTAATTATTATATATGACTAGAATCTTCATACCTCTTCGTTGTCGAAGGTTAACTGCAACTCCATCTCTCCTCAAGCGAAGGTTAACCCTGTCCTCATAGACTAACCCGGCACAATTGTTTCTGTGCATACTAGACTAGTAGTAGCATTCTGAAGCCATGTCAAAGCAGGCAGGAGGAAGAATGCTTAACAAGAATGAAAATGGAAGAAAGACAGGCTTATATTGATAAACCCAAGTGTGGGTTTCTTTTGTTTTTCCGTTTGAGTGATTTGTACTTTTTTTTTTTTTAACAGGGGGCGATTGCCTACTGGGTTGAGTGATTTGTACCTAGTTGTTGATTTGTAACTAGTTGCTTAATTTGATTTGGATTCATTCCCGAAGATAATAGTTCATCTCCATCATGGATCAAGGAAGCAATTGTTGGTTCATGCACCGGTACTTAAATAAAACTCTTTCAAATTTATCAATGTATCAATTGCTTCCATAAAAAAAGAATGTATGATCAATTGCAAATTTTGCACTGCAATGCTGTTTTTATAGGAAAAAAAATCACATCTAGAATTGGATTTTCGTACTTGCAATTGGAGCACACAGTGACCATGCATGCCAACGTGGGCTTTATATATGGTGATGCGTAACATATTGTAAGGTCACACTTTTATGTAAGAGATATTTATAAAAGAATAATGTTTTGCACTAACTAAAATACTAATGATATTGCCGATTATATTTATAATGAAAAATGTTTCATTACTCTATATTGCTCACGAGATTATACCCGTTTCGACAACATTTGGTAACCACTCTTGAAAAATCATAGCTATCCAGTTTTCAATAGTGTTTCATACGTGTCATATTATTATTTTTTTTTATGGAAATACATGTCATATTATGATTTATCTAATTTTATCAAGTATTTTGGTAACAACTCTTGATTATGATTTATCTAGTTTTAACAACTAAGAAAAATTACATTTTTGTTCAGCACAATAGGCAATAGCTATTTTTAAGATACAACAGTAACAGTTGCTCTCCTTGCTAGAAAAATTATATCATAGCCAAGACAATTTTAAGGATTTTTTTTTTTTCACTCGAGACAATTTTAAAGACGTGTTAAATAGGACATACTACAGGCTCACGAAATTGTTGCCAACCATTTGGGGGCTGCATATGCATCCATAGAACTGCACAGAAGAAATAATGTTGTAGGTCTTTTTTGCAGGATTTTGGCACACTCCACTGTTAACATGAGGATGTCCCGTTAGCCATTGATATGTCTGATAATTTCCAGTTGCAACCAATAGAATACAAATAACAAGGTAAATAATATAGGGAAATTCTTCAAAAACTCCCTACCTTTTCTGGAATTTATCAAAAAGTCTCTAACTTTTCAAATTCTTCAAAAACCCCCTATAAAGTGGATTGAATTTGTTTTGCCCCCTATGGGGTTAGCTTTAACTTTTCCATCCATTAAAATTTTAAATGGACCAAAATGCCGTTATAATTATTTTCATATTTAATTTTGTTATTAAAAATACAAAATAAAAAAAAATATTTTACATCAAATATAAGTAAATGAGATTTAAAATATGAAAAAAACATTATAAATAAAAAAGAAAAAAATAATATTTTATGATAAAGTAAATTATAATTTTATAGAATAATAATATAATATTAGTGGATGTAATCAAATTAAATATAAAATTAAGAGAAGTATTTTGCTCAAGAAAAATAATAATTAACTATTTATTAAGAAAAATAATAATATATAATTAACAGGATAATATCATATACTGTTGATTATATTCTTTAATAAAAAATGCATGAATATTTGCATCAATAATTAGTAAAATAACTAATACATAGTATATTATCTATTTGTTAAGTATAGATTAATTTGTGTTAATTATATAGTAGTTAATTTAATTAATATAAAAGGGTAATATAGTAATTTTAATAAATATAACCTCATGATGGATGGAAAGTTGTATATAGAGGGCTAAAAAAAATTCAATTGGCTTTATAGGGGGGTTTTGAGGGAATCTAAAAAGTGAGGGGTTTTTTGATAATATTGAGAAAAGTTAGGGGGTTTTTGAAGAATTTTCCAATAATATATATTGGACCGTTCAATTTAATTAACTTGCATCAAGATGCAGTTATATTATTATTATTATTATTATTATTATTTAGTTAAGATGCAGCTAAATTTAATTAACTTGCATCAGAAGCACTTAAATTTCTTCCATGACAACTATCTTACTAATAAATTGAGAATAGGTGTGAGGTTCTTGCTTAAAAAGGCGTTTCTCATCTTTCTCCAAAGAAATAATGTTTTCATTCCGCCCAATTTCAGTTAGTTGCATTAACAGCCCATATATTATTTTGATCCATGAGACATTTTTCACGGTATTTTCGGCCTAAAGTAACATTAGAATTGGACCGATCGTGTTTAGGACTTTTTCCAAGTTTTAGATTAGCTGAGATTGTGAGGCGTATAAACGGCCCAGATTCAGTTTGAATAGTGGTCACATGAGATACATATTTGTTTTTATTTTTCAAATATGGTCTGAATCCCGATAGTCCCGGATCCGGATACGATTTGTACGTTATGGATATGATTTGAATATTTGGTATGAGGAAACAAATCAGAACTTTATTCAGATAATTAAAACGAATATTTAGTACATACTAAAAAATATATGGAATTCGTATAAAAAAATGTTTTTAGTTCATAAAAATTATCACTATAGATAAAAAAAAAAATTACAAAATATCAATAAATCGCCAAAAATATTATGAATAGATAAGACAAAGTCATGAATATTTCTTATATAATATATTATTACTTTTATAAATTAACTAAATGTTCATTAATGCCAATAAAATTTGAACTAATAAACAATAATTTATTTTACTATGTTTCCTAAAAAATAGTTCATTTTACTATGCACCTTTAAAAAATATGTTCTTCAATATGATAATTTTAAAACATTTTTTTTAATCAATTTTTAAAACATAATTATTTAGAATAATTCAATAGTAATTTAGAAGCTCAGTTATGTTATTTTCATATTGGAGTCAGATTAGGTGATTTATGTACATAGCTTGCTAGCTGGTATCACTAGTTTGCTGTAAACCATGGATGACTTGAATGCATCTAAGTCTCTTCTTTATTTATTTATTTATTTTTAATTTTTTTGAGAAAATATTTATTTATTTATTTATTTATTCTCTATTTTCTTTCTTTTTCGATTTAAGAAAATATTTATTTATGTTATTTTCTAGTTTATTTATTTATTTATTTTGAGAAAATATTTATTTATTCTCTATTTATTTATTTATTTATTTCTTTTTCTCAAAGGACATAAAATGTGATGCTCTTCTTTTCCATTTTATGTCCTTTGACCCCTGGTGCGGTATGAGGTGGGTATGCTATATTCTTATTTTTATTGTTTATTGTTTTCCATTTTTTGGGTTCTCTGATTTTTCTTAATTTTTTTTTTCTCCTTTTCCATGCTCTTGATTTGGTATGCGGTCGTTTTCAAAGAGTTCAAACAAGGTTCCACCCCGATCGTTGATTTTTTCAAGAACTTCTCCCGTGTGTTGTCTGCATGATGCTTATTGCTTAATGCTTGTAATGAGAATAAGGTAGGGAAAGTTTTTACTACAGAATTGGTCTCTTTTCCTTCTTTTATATAATATATAAAAAATGACGTCGTATAATTGATCAATGACGGCATTAAAGGAATTAATAAAGCCTTAAGGAAATAAAAAGGAAATAACTAACCCAGCACAGTGAACTGGAGATATTAAATTAGTGTATCCTCGCTTCTTTGACACTTAATAATTTTTCCCTCACAAGCCCTATACTGTTTTTGCTTATGTGCTAACCCGTAAGCAAAATTTATTTTTATTATAGACAGAATATATTATGATTATATACGTGAAGTTTGTTAAAATCGGTTATTATCAAAATACTAGTTTTTGTTCATTTTTCTAATAAACTTTTATTCATTTTTGATGTTTTCGTTCCGATGAGAAGCTTAATTAGTTCAATTTTGTCCCCATTCAGATTAAGATAAAATTAAGGATAAATCCACAATCACAACTAGGGTGCAAAACGGTTCGGATATGAGTCATATCATATCCGTATATGTAGTATTTTTTTTTGTTACATAAACGAATATGAATTCGGTTCAAACAATACATGATATGAATACTGATATCTATATGTAGATAGACTGCCTTCTTTCAAATATATATCCAACTATTAACGATAAAAAAATGATACAATAGTAATAAAGTCCTCACATGTTTTAAAATAGTATGAAAGAAAATTTTAATAGACATGGATAAATATCAGTATTAAAACTTAAAATCAATCAAATATCTGAATATGTATCCATATATATACCAATTTTTGTATCCAATATAGAGTAATAAATCCAAAAAAGGATAGTATTTGTTTTATAAATTATCCGAATATTATTCATATCCGTTCGAATATTATCCAGAATAGTAAGTCAAATTTATCACCGAATCTTTATTCGTATCTTGTTAGATATGAATATTATTTTATTCGAAATTGAATATTTTACTAATACGAGTCGGTCAGATATTATCCGACCAATTTACGTCCCTAATTACCATCTACATAATTCTTTACAACTTCTAGGGGCTTTACATTAATTAGATATTTATGGAGTTCAAAGACAGATGAGAGAATTGTGAAAAAATTGTGTGAATATATATTTATTCTAAAAATAAAGTAAGATTGGTTTTTATTTTTAATGCCACGCCACGTGGATACTGTTCATTTGCTACTGCTTGGGAAACACGAAGATCACCATGTGAGAGCACGTTGACCTTTTTAAATGAATGCTGCCCACACAGAGTCGGGAAAAAAGAACCCGTCTATGATCAGAATGTTATTATTCCATTTGACATCAATAAACAATTGACTGAGTATCTTAATTTTCTTTTAGCTTTTTGGTTTCCCTTGGAGAATTTATGGACTTAATTTGTATTTATTTTTTTAACTTATTTAATAATATCTCAGTCGGCAATTTGGCTGCTAAAGCTTCAAAAAAAAAAAAAATTGACTGAGTAGGTGATGCCTTCGTTGGTAACAAATAGTGGAACAGTGGCCGCTTATTTCATTTTATTTCAAGGTAAGATCAGATAGTAAAATAATAGAAGGAAAAAAAATACATTTTTTGATTTTTTTTTTCAGAAACCTCCCAAGTTTTTTAAATATTTTAAAAAAATTCAAAGTTTTTTAATTATCTTATTTTACTTCTTACAAAGTCGATTTAATTTTTCTTAGCTACTTATACTCACTTTACATAGGGATTAAACAAGGAATTTTAAAACTCAAGAAGTTTCCATTAAGAAAAAAAATGTCGTTTTATTTTAATTAGAAATGAATAAGAGAGATTTCTTTTGTCCTATATTATTCTATTATTTCTCCCTTGTGAAATAGAATTTACAATACTGTTTCACCTTTTTATTCCAAAATATTCGTCTTTCATTTTTTATTCATAATGATTGCAAAAATTTATTTCGCTCTACTTTATAATCCTACTTTATTACCACAACTAAGATAATCTAATGATATATTATTAACCTTAAATTTCCATATGTGAGGTGTTAGAAATCTATATTTAGCAGGATTTAGTTAAAATTTTAGATGAATGCAAATAAGCTCTTCCTAAAAAGAACAAAGTAACCGATATTCAGATTATTTGTACGAATATGAATTACATTTCAGATATTACTGAATATAAATATGAATACGGTTTCACTTCGGATATTTAAACGGGTATATTAACATGCAGATGGATAAAATTCTTCTAAATATTTGATTATTCGTTGTAGCAATTTATAAATAAGTTTAAAAGAAATAAGAGAATTTTTTTGCAAAGTACATTTTTTTGGAGAATAATTAACCAGATAGCACTATTTTGAAAATCATTAACCAACTAGCACTTTCGCCAGAGGCTCTGGTGGAATTGGTCTGGCACCCTTAAACACGATTAATTAAGAAAAAAAGTCAATCTGGCGAAACTGGGTAAATTCATTTTTTCAGGTTAAACTCTCAATTTAGAAGGCCAATTAGCTCAAAAAAATTACGAATTCAGCAGTTTCGCCAGACTCTCTGGCGGAATTGCCTATTATATATTTTTTTGCCTCTAAAAAAGGAAAATTTAGCAAAAAAATACTGTTCACCACAGATCCTCTGGCGAAACAGTGATTTTTTTTTTTTGGCTAAATTTTCCTGCCTTTAGAGGCAAAAAAATATAAAATAGGCGGTTCCGCCAGAGGGTCTGGCGGAACTACTGAATTCGTAAATTTTTTGAGCTAATTGGCCTTCTAAATTGAGAGTTTATCCTGAAAAAATAAATTTTACCCGGAACTGACTTTTTTTCTTAATTAATCGTGTTTAAGGGTGCCAGGCCAGTTCCGCCAGAGCCTCTGGCGGAACCACTTCAGTTCCGCCAAAGGGTTTGACGGAAATGCTAGTTGGCTAATTATTTCAAAAACAGTGTTATCTGATTAATTATTGTTCAAAATAATGCTAAAACAAAAAAAAAAGTCGAAATAAGAACATATGAATATATGGATATTATGTATAATATAAGAACATTTCTCAAAATAACCTAAATAATATTCAAAATTGGAAGAAATTGGAAAATTCTCATAATAACCACGACTCGAACAGTCAGATTATTAGGAAAAGAAAAATGAAAAAAAAAATGAACAACTCTGTTTGTTTTAAGAGAGAGAGAGAGAGAGAGAGAGAGAGAGGGGACACAAATATAGGGAAAATTTTGGTTGTCCATCACTTCCCGTCCCTCACATTTCCCCTCGTGTCTATGACAGATAATAAACGAGAAGATATTGAACGAAGAAGGTCAAAAGATAGCCACGTGTCTTGTGAGTCTATAACAAGTGGGGAGGGAGAAGAATTTTTTTTTACCGGTGTTAAAAGGAAATAATCTTTTGTACATACAAGTATTAAGGGGGATAAATGGATCAGATCCATCCTTTCCAGCTCAACCCTTACCTCCGCAGGGGGGACAGAAAGTGAGTAATTGGACCAAAAAATATATACTTGAAAAAGGATAGGATAATAAAACAAGAAACTGAAACTACTATGTTTTTTTAAGGACTTAGTTTACTTAATTTCTAGAATTATCATTAAATTTATGATTAAAGTGGTCAACTATCTCTAATATGATAATTTATATTAATTTTTTATTTTTAATAACCATATATTATTTTAGAATAACCACAATAATTAAAATTTTAATAACCATCAATTTATAATAATCTCTTATTTAAATAACCACATGTCTAAAAAAAAATAGAAATATCAAAATTTAATGATGATTCTAGAGATTATCTTTTCTTTTTTAAATAGTGCAAACTCTTAACCATGTTTTTTTTCCATTTCTTCTGACTTAAAAAGCGGAGTGATAGAGGTGCTAGAGTGCGTGGGTTATTTAGAAAAAAATTCAACAATATTTTATTTTAAGGATTTTAAATTTTATTTATGTTATTCTGAAAAATAATCCTATAATATATCTATATCCATATCCTACGTACTATGAAGAAAACCAAATATAATATCTCTATTCTGTATGCGTATGCATATTAGTGACTTCGTCATTCCCATTTTCATTCCTTTTTAATATTTCAAAAATCACAAGACTTTTTTGTAAATATGACAAAATATTCAAAGTGAGATGAAAAATAGTTTTACAAAATTTCCTCTCGTCTCTTTCGACCACGAACCACTAGTGTTTGGTTTCTACAATTTCATGTGCTTAAATACCAAAAATAACTCATTTGCACATCTGTCGAGACACCTCTCAGATTTCAGCATGGACAAGACAGATAAAGGTAAGATTCCCAAAAAGTGTCAATAATCAAACAAGCTAATAATCATGTCCTGTTAGCTACGCCATATGAAAAAAGTTTATTGCCTCTAATCATGTCTTATTTGAGAAAACAGGTGAACACTCAAAAGCACCAGGCCAAACTATATTCATTAGTCTGCATGGACTTGGAATTGAACCAGGCTTGCCAGCAAATTTAGAGGAAATTCCATTCCTCGAGTTGTATGATGGAAGTGGAGATAGAGCAGGTATGGCTCCGAAATTTTTTAACTCTATATACTTTCTTAATTTAGCGAGTTAATGAAGCATCATCATCATAATGATTTATTTTTGTGAAGAAAAAGCATACTGATATTTTTAATGAGATTGGGTTTTAATACGTGAACTAAAACACAGATGACTGGGAGACAAGATTATTCCCAGAGGATAGCAATACAAAAGAAGCATGGCTGGTCACTTGCCTTCACCCAAGGGGTCAACGTGGGAATCATCGAACAACATCAAGAGGTCGCAGCTGGAATAATCGGATTACCAAAATTAAAAGAAACAGTTCTTACTCTATTAGGAGAACAAAGTTTGTACTTAGTAGCAATAATGGAAATAAGGTGCATGGATACCAAATGATCGAGTACAGTACACCAGAAAGCAATGAGAAGATGACTGCTCCAGCAGGACAGTCACCCTTACATGAAAGGAAAGAGAACAAGGTGGTCAATTTACAATATTATTAATTTATTCACCGCAACAGGAAATAGTTTTTCGAATTAATTCTTAGATATATATGAAAGGAATGCATATTTACTTAATATATTTTTTTCTTTTGTTTGTTGATTTCGATGCAGCAAGAGTTTGCATTGTGCAAGATCATTCGCGAAAATGATGCAAGTGAGATGCCTATTTTGCAGTCACCAGATCAACAGTGCACAAAGGTACCAGAGATACATGTAATTTGCCGACATGCATGCATCCTATTTTTGTTAGAAAAAGTATATATATCCTCCGTTTACCAGCCCTCCCAGTCTACCATTTACCACCGGTAAACGGGCCCCACATATATTTAAAATAAGTGGGCTCCGTTTACTAGTGATAAACGGCGGACTAGGGAGGCTGCTGGGGGATGTATATATAAACCTTTTTTTTAAGTAGTACTATTTTGAAAAATAATTACAAAAAAAAACCTGATATGTCATGACAGTACTGTAGTACGCCGGATCACGACGACAATATATAAATAACTTATTATAGTATAATAACAGTATATATAATTCATTTTTTATAATAATATATATAATTCATTTTTTATAACAATCTATATAATTCATTTTTTTATAATAGTATAAGGAGTGAAAACAATATATAAGAAACCAAATAGTATATTGGAACAGTATATACAAATTCTAAAAGTAATAAAAATAAAAGAATACATAAAGAATAAAAACAATATATAGAATGGTAAAAATAATATATAGAAAGTGAAAAAACAGTATATATACTGTCCGTCGTGATCCGGCGTGCTATGATATTAGATTTTCCTTAAGAAAATAGACCTTGTTTGAGATTATTTGCAGAATTAGTATTTCCGTCAAGTGTTTTGACGGAACAAAATATGTTCCCCCCTATGTTTTTTGGCGGAACAGTGGATTTCATATTCTCAACCATTAGCAGCCTAAGAATATCTTAATTAGATTAAAAAATACTGTGGAATATATTAAAATTTTAATTTACAATATTAACTACAAATTAGTAAGGAAAATTAGAAGAAAAAAATATTTTTCCGTCAACAGTGAGGCAGAACAGTGTTTTTTTTTGTTGAATTTCCAGGGACTCTTTAGGGACAAAAAAATATGAAATAGGTTGTTCTGCCAACAATTTTGGCGGAACAAGTATTTTTTTTTATTTTTTGGTTAATTTTCTTGATAAATTTGTAGTTAACGATAAAAGTTAAAAAATTTACCTGTTCCGCAAAATATCTTGGTGAAACAGTGTTTTTTATTTTATTTTATTAAGATGTGTTTAACACTGCTAATGACTGAGAATGCAAAATTCAGTGTTCCACCAAAAAGCTTGGCGAAAATGCTAGTTCTGCAAATAATCTCAAATTAGTATTATTTTTTTAATTATTTTTCAAAATAGTGCTAGTTTAAAAAAAATTCCATGCATCCACACATGCCCTATGACTTAATACCATGATATGCTATCAGCTATAGATTTCTAAAATATCATGATTTTGAAGAAGCTAGAAGCCAGTCGTTGGAGATATCCATTGAGATATCCATTACTCTGAGTTTGGAAATATCCATTGAGATTAAGAATTAAATAAATAAAATAATCTAAATAAATGTAATATGTATCAATCATAAATAATCTAAATAAAACCAATCTTTTGTGGCAAATTCTTTTATATAATTGATAACAGAGTCAAATATTTAACATACTTAACCCACAATATTAATATATAAAATAAATATCTTATTTATTTATATCTTGAAACTTTGTGAAATTAGTCTTCGTAAAATATAAAACATAAATGCATGAAATAAAAATAGAATTTTTTTCATATTTTCTATTAATTAATATATTTCTACTAATGTATTAATATCTCAATATAATTAATATGTTTCTACTCACGGACACATTTTAATATTATTACATTTCCAAGATATTACATGTTAGATCAAATATATAATAAAAAAAATCATTCTTTCTTGGATTTAAACTTATAATTATAAAAGTTTCATGGTAGATCAAATTATATGGTAAAGAATGAATTTTATCTTAGATTAAAGTACATAATTATAAAATATATATATATATATATATATATATATATGTACTCCATATTAGATTAAAATTAAAAATTATGTGTTATATTAATTACAATGTCTTACTATTTTTGTAAAAAATATATAAATTTGACTATTAAATGAAATATAATTTTCATACTTTTGCTTGAGAAATTATTTAATCGAAAGTTATACTCATGTTATTCCTATTTTTTCATTATAAAAAATATCTAGACTATTTTATTTCTCATATAAAGAGTGTTATAATATGAGTTAGTTTGTAAGGCATCACATATACAGATATACCCCTATAAAGTAAAAAAAATTAATATACGATAAATCCATTGCGGTTTTCCGGCTTAGGAAAGACATGTCCAATATTTATTATTTGTACTCATGAAAAGTTTCAAATAGAACATTTTGATGAAAATGCAATCATATGTTTGAGATTAAATATCATATGTACATATATCTACAAAATTTAATATATCAATAATTTATCCCCATAAATTATGGAACATTCATATAAATATATTTTTTATAAATCGTGAAATTCCACAAAAGTGGAGCGAGGGTTATATCCAGTGACCAATTAACCTTGGCTTGCCTAATTGATATGTCGTATTTATTTGCTAACTAATATTTAGGAATCTATTTTCATTATAGTTATAATTATTTTGAGTTTCTAATAATATGTTCTATAACACTATGTTGCAGGAAACTGAAACGGATCATAGGAATAACAAAAAGTTCTGTGAAGGTGAAACTTTGGACGCCAATGAATTTATCCAAGGTAAGCTTCACCTAATAATTATAAGATAACCACTTCACTATTTCATAAAACCACAAGGCTAATCAAGGCAACACATAATTAATATTTGAACTGATCAACATTAAATCACAATGCTACTCTATTGTCAACGATGGTTTATAATGAGGTTTATAACTGAATTGGATATTGATTAATAGATTTTTGAATTGAATATTGATTAATAGATTTGCGCATGATCAGCTGAATTTATCTTCACCACAGTTATTGCTTCTTTTTTACTGATCTTGTTTCTAAATAATTTCCATAATGACAATTGACAATAATTAACAAGTTAGCTGCATTTGTAGCATCTTGAATAAATTACCCATTGGTTTGGACCATGGCCGTAGAGACCAGTGAACATGTTCCTCTGGATTGTAGTGAATAAAATATTTGGTTCAATAGCATCTATACTCTTAATTATTGCTAGTATAATACTCATCCTACGATGTGAATATTTAAATTTTATTATTTATTTCGATCTAATTAGTATATAAATAATATATAATAATTTTGTAAAGTAAGTTGATTATTTTTAATAACTAATTTGAATTACATCATAAGATATTTTATCTATTATTCATTCATTCAAAAATATTTTATATATCATGTCTAATATTTATATGGACTGATAACTTTATGTATTAAATTTATATATAGAAAATAAAATAACATAAATGATAAATTCATAAAAAAAAATAAAAAATAATAAACCACTTAATTCAGATAACTAATTTATAATTTCAATTTAAATTTGCATTAAGATTTGTAAGATTAAAAATTCATCACTTTTCTTATTCTCTATAGTTTGTTTATGTTGTTATCTCTTGAAATATTATATTACGAAAAAAAGTTCAAGTTTTAATCTGGCTTCGATAGGGAAAATCAGAAAAAACGAAAATGCAAGATAATTCAAAATTTTTATGTAAGATGATTTTAGTAGATATCTGTAATACGTTAAGTTATATAGTATAATTATCAATACTTTTGATCAATATTTTCATGTAATGGTTCTCACGTAACATTAATCCAACTAATTATGTGATCTTGTTCTAATAATTTAAATGAAAGGCCAAGATTAGAGAAATATTTTGACCAGGCGACCGAGATAAAATTGATAATGGAATTCTTGAGAATGCTCAAAGAGAGGAGAAAAATTAGGTAGACTAGGATAGTGCTCGTACTTCGCTGCGAATATTTTAATTTTTTTATTTATTTTAGTCTATAATGTATAAATTATAATTATGAAAATTTAAAATAAAAATAAGAAATGAATTCATAGTATATAAATAATATATAATAATTATGTTAAGTAAGTTGGATATGTTCAAAATTATTTTAATTACAGCCTAAGATATTTTATTCTGTTATTATTGATTCAAAAATATTTTCTATATCATATCTAATTTTATAGGGCGGATAATTCTATACAAATAAATTTATATATGAGAAATAAAATAACATAAGTGATGAATTCATAAAAAAATAAAAATAGCAACCCACTAAATAATTTGGATAATTAATCTGTGATCTCAATTTATGTTTTGCATTAAAACTTCTAAGATTAAAAGATCATCATTTTTTTATTCTCTTTGATTTCTTATATCGTTATCTCTTAACATATTATATTAGAAAAAAAATCAAGTATTAATCAGACTTAGATGAAGGAGACCAGAAAAAATAAAAATGCAAAATAATTAATTTCATAAATTTTAGTTGAAACTACATATGATTTAATTATAAAGGATTAACTTTAAAATAAAAAATAATTATATTTAACATGATGTTTAAAAATGAAATATGATATTATATATATGAAAAAGTTATGTACACTATACATTGGAAATTGTACATAACTCATTTTCTTCAAAAAATTATCACCTCAATATTTTCTATTATTTTTATTTTTTAGTTGTTAAAATGATATGGATTATGTATAAACTACTCACATATATTTTTTTGAAACCGTAATACATTAAGTAATATAATATGATAGTTCTCACGTAATTGAAGATATAATACGAAACATTGTTGTAATGATTCAAATGAAAAACTGAGATTTGATAATTTTTTTGATTCGACGGTCGAGAGAAAATTGATGATAGGCCTCCTAAGAAAGCTCGATGAACAAGGTATGAATTATTGAACGTATTATTTTTTTTTACATGTTCTCTTACATAGTCTATATTCACATATTTTAGCAAGAAGAAAAATTAAATTGGAACCATAGCAATATGGAATTCAAAATAAAGAGAAATTTTCAACAAATTTATATGTGATGATTTCAACATGAGAAATAAAATGTTTCATTAAGAATTATTATTTTTTAAAGAAGAAAAGAAAAATGATTTATATTTTAATCAATGAACTCTTCATATTCTATTTGTATTTATATAACTTTGCACCATGATTCATCAAAACAATCTGATTAACATCTGATGGTCAAAAACAAATTCACAACGGTTCTCACTAAATTGGGGATGAAACACAAAATATCAATTCAACGAATCATACAATTATACTTTAATAACCAGACACATGTTGTCATAAAATATCAATAAGTTTGATAAATGAAAGGTTAAGATTTAACTAAAAAGTCGATCGAACGGTCGAAATAAAAGTGATGATGTGGCATTTTGAGGAGGCTCAAAAGTAGATGAAAAATAAGGGGTTGGGGTTAATGTTAATGTGCGTATATTTTTTCACATATTTACATCTTTAGTAAGAGAAATTAAATTGAAACCATTACAAAATAGAATTTAAAATAAAGAGAAAATTCTAACAAATTTATATTTTAAGATTTAATAGAAGAAATCAAATATTTCATTAAGAATTATTATGTCTAAGGATGTATTTTTTTTATGTTTTAATGAGTGAACTTTTCATATTCTAGTTGTATTAATATTTGAACAAAACTATGAATCATAATTCCCTGTGGAACCATTAAGATCTGATGACAAGAAATAATTTCAAGTAAAATGTTAAAGCACGACAGGTTAGAGGACGCCCAAAACGCGTCGGAATTTGTATATATTGTTTTTTCCGCTTTCAATATGTTAAATTTTTTTATATATTATTTTTCACTGTATTTTACTATTTAGAGCCTCTATATACTGTTTATACAAAATAAATCTTATATACTATTTTTTTAAATCTTATATAATGTTTTTAAAATTTTATATATTGTTTATTGTTTATATATATTGTCTTATCACGAAAAAAATGTCATGTTGCATGACGGAAAACCCCCGTCATGCAACATTAGATCCCCAATTTTAAAGGTTCTCACACCGGACATTGAATAGTAAACAACAAAATCACTATACTATTAGACGTCTCTGTTTAGGTAGATGCTATAAGTATGTAAATCACTTTTTTAAGAACTATGCAAGTATGAAGTATGTAAACCGAAAACATTATGATCACTTAAACAAAACAAAAGAACTTCTCTTCCGCTTTTTTGGTTGTAATAGATACTACTTGACGTAATATCTTTACGAAAACTCATATCCAAATATTTAAAATAACAAAATAACTCCATCCGAAGCGGAGCGAGATAAGTTCTAGTACATTATATAAAAGATGTAGCTTTTGTATATATAGTCAAAGGATGGATATACCTGCCCTTTGGTTTACGCCCGATTTTGCGTCTGCTATCTTTGCAAAATGTTCTAGAATAAAAGTAATGAATTTTATCAAAGAAAAAAGTGAGAAATGGTTAGTATATTTGAAGTTTATATGGTACTTAATGATTCAATTATTTTATTTTCTTAGTGATTTCTTTTCTGATTGAACTATGATGTTTTTGCAGACAAAAATTACAGAAGTTCTCTGGGCCATGGTAACAATATACAACCGGAGGTGAGAATTACCAATGCTTGAAATGTTCCAACAAAAATGTTTCTGCCTTTTTTGTACAGCAGAATTACTGTTTTGTAATTTTTATTGGTTAAGCAGCTTGATCTTGGCGTTCTGCAACCTAAACTACTTGAGCTTCAATGCTATTATTCAAATGATGACATAACTAAGGTAAATCAGATCAAAAGAACAAATAGTTTATATTTCATAATCATGTGGATGCCATAGAGTTTTTTTTTTGAACTAATATAGTCCAGCTAACAATTTGATATATATTTTTCTTTTCGATTTTTTTTTCTCTTTGAGATTCTTGGTTCGCATATGGACAAACTACTAGAGGGGGCCCGTGCAGGGCAGAACTATGAAAACATCCCCAAAAACGCTGTACCAAACCAAAAGAAGCAAGTGGTTCATCCATCTACTAGCAATAGGTGAGATTAGCATGCTTCGGAAGTTCTAATTTCATAATTTCATGCAGACGTTCTTATATAATCATGCATATTTCTACTTCATTATGTTGGTTACTATTCCAAAATCAACCAAATATTAAATTTAAAATAAATCATAAAATTATGATAAAATAAGACAAGCCTGGATGTAGCCGTGCGATCGAGTCGCGATTGCCCAAAAGACAAATTGACGTCCTCTAGTGCAGGATTCGTCGTCTATCCGCCTCCAAGGTTCTACATCACGAGGAAGTCCCGTATCTGCTCCGGTAGCACAGTCTCAGAGCGGGTCTTCATTTCAAAAAGAAATGAAACCGTGCACCATGATCTCTCAAACCAAGTTAATGTTGTGTAATTGGAAGAAAGTATTTTAGAGGAGGAGGAAGAAGAAGTGCTGTATTTTATTTGTTGTATATTTCTTATATTTAGAAAGGAGGGAAACTCCTTTTATAATGAGTGAGAGAGAGAGACTTGGTCAACGAATTTAATACTATTCCAAACTCCCAATTTAATGGCCATTAAAATATCAATAAAATACAACAAGAATTTTAAAATTTACTTATATTATTTATATAATAAATAATATACAACAATCCCCGTCAAATTTTAAAACTTAATATTTAAGTATTTCTTCCAAAACCTTAGTATCTACTATGCATAAGTATGAGTGGACGTAGCCTTTAAACTCTTACGTAGTGATGAATATATACGATCGAGATTTACATGGTAAACGTATGTTTTTGAACCAAAAATCTTTTACCGATTTTCTATACTCACACACATAGTAGGAAAAATCTTCTAGGTGCTTTAGCGGGTGTGCGTTATTTATGACTATGCGCTAACCTTGATTTTCATGAGAATACTTAAGGATTCGCCCTTATCCTATAGTTGCGGCCCACGACGATTCTCACTTAGGTAATTCCTCAAAGGGTATACGGTGTAGAAATATACCCCATAAATATTACTTTTATTAAGTAATTTATTTAATTTATTAATTTCAATATTTGAAAAATAAATTTCGGAATTATTGAGAACAAATGTTCAACCTAACCATCACCTTAAAGCACTTCACCATAGGGATGAGCACAGACAAATCAATGTCTAAATTAGTGCTTCAAAATACCACATCAGCAGTTTCGTTTAACCTTTGAACCGTTTGTCCCATCCAGCAGGCCACAATGGTAGGGGCCCCACCGCTGGTGATGATTATATGGGCTAAACGCTCTATCCCCCTCGATGAACTAGATCATAAAAGATCTTTTATTATCGGATATATTATTTTTCCGATTTTATATGATATCATATTTTATTTTATTTTCCTTATTTTGTTAGCTTTAAAAATATTAATATATGAAGTTTGATATGTTTATTTCTTCATACAAATCCAAATCAATGAATTTTTATAATAAATTCATATTTTCAATAAATTATTATATTGGTCAATTTTATAAATTTTATCTCCATATAGGATAAAATTAATTTATCTAAATATAGATAGAAGACAAACATAATTTATTAAAAATAAACTATGGCTATAGCATTTGATATTTCTTAAATAATAAATTAGCAGTACTGCATGGCCAATATAAGGCGACAAATTCAATAATATCTTATTCTGAATCAAAAATAAGATTATTTGTCATAAAAAGAAAATATAATAATTATTTTTTTTTAATCCAAAATAATTCAGAAAAGTGTTTGCCTTTTATATTTTTATCCAACTTGGGAAATATAGTTGGTCATACCAACTTTATTATATTGCATATTTGCCAAAATAGGTAAAAATGGTGAGCATTTAGCAATAAAATAAAGATACATATTTTTTATTCTCTGAATAAATCTTATTTCTAATTTGATTGAAAGATATTTTAAAATTTTTTAATATCAGTAATATGTACTAAAGATCCAAATATTAGGAAACCATCTATACATACAAATAAAGGATCACGAAAATTAGTGAAATCCTTTGAATAAATGTATTTGAAATTCTAATCAAACTACATGTCTCAATGTTTGAGTCTTTGTCATAATAAGTGATACATCATATGACTAACATTTTGCTCAAGCCATTTAAGTACAAAATCTTTTGGTTGTACAACAATTTTATTTATTTATTATTATTATTATTATTTTAATATCATTTGTACAATCCAACTGATTTGTGATTGAGTCATTCCATTGCATCACTCTCATTAGGAGTTATGAATCATTACAATCTCCTGTTATAGAATTAGGAGTTTCATTTGTAGCTTAAATCTAAACTTTATTGGACATGAGCATTTTCTTTTTATCCACGTAACATGGAGATTCAAGTTTAAAGAAAAACTCCATTAACTCATTTTAAATCAAAGAGAGTCTATTAATCACTTTCATTTTGTTTTTTGTTTTTTTTTTTGAGATGGAATGATAGAATTAAATGAGAGACATATTATTATTGTTATTATTTCTCAATTACCCCCTCATTTATATTCTATTCTTGTAATAACTCATGTTGTGTTTCACATTATTCTCTCTATATATCATAAATTCTATTTTTGAAAACTATACTTGTCAAATATCATGAGAATAAAATATTCAAACATGATATGACATAACACGGTAGCATCATACCAAATCTACTCTAAATTGTTTATTTGGCTAATTTATTGTTAACATTAATTTTGTAACAAGCATGTTTAGCCTTCAATAATTTTCTTTGATTCCAAATAAATTTTAGACTTTACAACAGTCTTAATAAGTGGAGAAATAGAATGATTGACGCAAAACGTGAACATACACTCAAATAATCAAACCACCAATTACAGAGGCATAACCAAAATTTACCAAACTATGTTACTAATCAAAGATCTTGTAAGAATTTTTGTTTTGTTTTAATTAGCCTCTCCTTTATTTATTATTATTATTATTTTTTTTTAATTTTTTATTTATTTATTTATTTTTATTTATTTTATTTTTTATAAATCCATAAGAGTTTTATAAGTGGAGAAAATAAAAGCTTAGCACAACCGTGAACTTAAGCCCCATATCAAACCATCAAATGTGATTAACGCCATCTGGAATGGTGTCATTTAATTTAATGCCAATTTTATATTGAATAGAGAGAGTATAAATGATAATTAATGTATATTATTTTTTTAACACAAAATCTTGTGCAATATAAATATTTGTTTTAATCAAATGCATTTCAATAGTAGTGAGTATTGTAGATATTCTAATAATTAGAATGTCTTGTATGTACAAACTCAGGATCACCAGATTTAGTGAACTCCTTTATATAAATGCATTTTTTTTTCTTCATAATTCATTGATTTGGATTTGTATGAAGAAATAAACATATCAAACTTCATATATTAATATTTGCGTAAATTAGAGAAGTTTTTTTTTTTTATGTAAAGGAAAAGCTCCAATTATATATTAATTAATTTACTTCTCTCTACCAAAGAGCAGACATAATAGAAATCATATCAAATGAGTGGAGTAATTAACAAGGTCAAAATTTCGGTATAAATAGTAGACCTAATTAATAGCCATCAATACTAACATTAACCGATATTTATTTGACAATTGGACCTTTAAGTTACATTCATTTTTTTAATTCGTATTAAATCTCTCCCATTAGGTCATTAATGTTACTGTTTCATAACATTGCAATTGTATTCCGTAAAAAATCATATCTTGTAAAACATGTAAGCAAATTTTATTGACTCTACACACAAATATTTATTTTCTAAATTGCAATAATTAATTGCTTAAATTGGATTTGTTCTGACTTAGGCAAATAAAATGTTGCCCAACGTAAAATTTCATAACTAAATTAAAATAAATTAATGAGGCTTTATGCATTGTATGAATGAAAATACAAGGTCAGAACAAATAAACTAAGGCCTCTAACATGTTGTCGTGAGATCAAGGAAGATCTAATAAAAACCCTTTTCTTTTAATAGTCAGAAAGCAAGATACTAACCTTGCATATGACTTCAAACATGTAAAATATTTTCTTGACACAAGAAACAGATCAAGTAAAGATGCGTATCCAATAAAGAATGATTTGGTTTTTAGCTATTTTGTTTTCAACAGATCTTCTTGGGCTTTGTATGCAAGTAATTAACTAAAGCAACTATAAAAGCCATATTTATTTATTTAATTTTAAAGCTAACAAAATAAGAAATTACGCATTTTCAGATCTGATTTAGGTAGTTTTACACGACTAAAGATTAATAAAATATTAGATTAAGAAAATCTCAATCTCTCTTTAGAGTGTTGGTTACTATTCTAAAATTAACCAAATATTAAATTTAAAATAAATAATAAAATTATGATAAAATAAGACAATCCTGGATATAGCCGTGGGATCGAGTCGCGACTGTTCTAAAGACAGATTGACGTCTTCTAGTGCAGGATTCGCCGTCTATCCGCTTCCTAGGTTCTACATCATGAGGAAGTCACATATCCGCTTCGGTAGCACAGTCGCAGAGCGGGCCTTTATTTCAAAAAGAAATGAAGCCGTGCACCATGATCTCTCAAACCAAGTTAATGTTGTGTAATTGGAAGAAAGTATTTTAGAGGAGGAGGAGGAAGAAGTGTTGTATTTTATTTGTTGTATATTTCTTATATTTAGAAAGGAGGGAAACTCCTTTTATAATGAGTGAGAGGGAGAGACTTGGTCAACGAATTTAATACTATTCCAAACTCCCAATTTAATGGCCATTAAAATATCAATAAAAATACAACAATAAATTTTAAAATTTACTTATATTATTTATATAATAAATAGTATACAACACATTATATATTTGATATGTTGCGAATCATATTATAAGAGCATGTTGTAAAGAAAGTAGAAAAGCAAGGTTAAACACACCCAAGTTCTTTATACATTAATTATGTTCCAAATCTTATTGCAGAAGTATATTGAATGGATACTTTACAAAAATTAAAAATTATTGATGAAAACTTATATTTTACGGTTGTGAGAAGTTGTTTAGTTTCATGTTTAGCTGCTGCATATCACACAGCATAAATCATAATCATTTCTTTTATTGATTGGTTAATGATAGGGTAGTTATGAATAACACTGTACAAGAAAGCCTCAGGTCATCTTTCGAAAAAAATACTGTACAAGAGAGAATGAATGAGATTATATAGAATAGTAGTAAAAACTATATAGAATAGTTTGTGCGTGTTTGTGTGCGTGTGTATACATATGAGGTACGTTTTTTTTAATAACGAACTTATTCGGCAAACGTGTGATAATATTAATTATAACAAATGATAATGCAAATTTTGGGTTTAGAGAAATGGAACGTACACCAACCTCATTAATGATATTAACTTCCATTTGTATTGCCATAGGTTAGAACCTCTAACTGACTCTCTCTATATACTTTCAGCAATAAAAGGTTGCGCTGTACTAGCAAAAGAGAATCGGATTATGCACACCACAAGGGAATTAGCTCAAAAAGTACGCAAGTTCAATCTAGAACTAGAACGGCGGGGACCTTCAATTATGGTGAACACACTGGGGAACTTGTAAGTAAAAACAAACATAATTTTGTAGCGCTTGTATTGAATCCAAATAATCATGACGTTTTGACGGAACAAAATACGATTACAGATTCGTTTTAAAAAAAAAAATCAAATACAATCACAAAATCAATTTGATTTAAATCACTATGCATTAAATGAGTTAAAAGAGAAGTTTTTTGAGGCTGTAGCTTAATTTTTCTTTCTTTTTCTTTTTGATATTTTTAGTTTTTTTGTAAACAACCTCTCTAAATAATTTTCTTGTAATACATATTGGAAGTAGAACTTTGGGCCGACTTTATTCATAAAAAAAATCACTATGCATATAATTCATGAGCTTGCTTTGTGTGGATGTCGATGCCATTTGAACACAACACTGAACCGCAGACCTTCAATAATGGTATTCATTCGGGGGAACATGTAAGTTAATTAAAACATTTACATAGTTTTTTCTTATTCGTTTTCTCTGTAAGGCTTGTTATTTTTGTTCACCCCAAATCTGGTTCTGGCTTTGGATCGCAAAAATTAAAATAGTTCATTACAAAAATACATGGAATTCTGCGATTCAATAAACAAAAATACATGGAATTCAAAATATAAATAACACACTAAAAAAAAAAAAATAAACGGATCTAATATGCATCATTGGAATTCAGAAATGTATAGTATAATTATATAACAGTATGTTGATATACAAAAAGATATAATGATCATTAAAAAAAGTATGCTCCATATATATATATATATATATATATATATATATATATATATATATATTGTCATTCAAATGAAATTTATAATTTTAAAAAAATATAATGGATAAATGAAAAAATAAAATAGTGATAAACGTACAATGAACAACTAAAAAATATAAATATATAGTGGGCGTTGTTTATAAGACGGTACCTGCTACCACTAGGATGTCCTAGTGGTATGGTACTACCCCACCATTCCTCATGTGAGGGGTTTGAATCCCACGTCTATCAGGATTAGTCTAAAATTTAAGGAGGGCATATGAATCATTCTAAAGAGAACGAAGTATGTAATCGCATGTACTTCTCCCTCTTATAAGACGGTACCTAAGCAAGTGATGCAAATATTATCCCATAAATAAATAATTATCTACATCTCCATCGTATCCTGACCATTGAACTTGAAAGATGGGAAAATTTAATAAAGAAAGGGGTGTATAAAATACTCGGTATGGCCTATGGGTACACATAATTCTTAGAAACGTTCTTCATGTGTCCCAAATAACCAAAAATATAATTAGCATCTCCCAATTAACAGAATAAAATTTCATTTCTAGTAAGATTACGAAAATAAACTAAAAATTAAATTCAAATATTTCAGGTTATAATACTTTTACTTGTAACTTAATGGAAAGGTCTTAGTAGACGTTTCAATTTACTACATCAAAAGAAAAAAATATCCAATAAAACCTCCAACTGTCAGATAAATAATATTTCCAAAAATAAGAAAAATACAATATTATGGAATATAAAAGACATAGGGCTATTTGGTTCAGCGTAACTAGAGCAGTTAGAAAGTCAACTGTTAATACTTGAAGTTTTTTGTCTGTTTGGACTGGATGTAATTTCATCTAGCTGCTGTAGGTGGAGATTCCTCATACAGTTAACTGCAGTAGTTCAATATTTTCTGATACAAAAATGTCAATTAACATTTAAAAAATAATTTTTAAGAGATTAAACTATTTTAACTAATGGTGCTAACTCCTATATAACGGATGGTTTTTTTTTGTAGTTTTTCAAATAATGTAGGGGATTCTTTGTAATTTAATATTTAAAGAATAATTATCAAGTGATTAAGTAATTAAAACTAGTGATGCAAACTCCAATCCAACATTAAGGGCTTTTTTTTTTCTTTTGCAATTTTGGAAATAATGGTTTCTCTATGAAAAAGATTTTTTATTTTTTTCAAAATATATTTTCCAAAATTTTTTTTTCTTAAAAACTATTTTCTTAAGAAATTAATTTTGTTAGTAAAAAAGTTTTCAAAACAAAAAATTTTTCTTAAAAGTATTTTTCAAAAAAAAACAAATTATCTGTGAAAAACATGTGAAAATAAATAACTTTCTAAAAAAATAATTTTATTAAAAAATTTCTGAATTTTTTCCAAAATATTTCTTAATGAAAATATTTTTTTACCAATTTTTTTCTTAGAGGAAAAATAGTTTCTTAAATAGTAATATTTTGTTGGAGCTCTTGTGTGCAAATGGGTGATCCTTAGTAAATCCATACATATAATTTGATGGATTATAACCTTTAGATTAGAAGTTGATGGTGAGGATTAAATAGCCAATGTGGCTTAATGTGGTGGCTGAAAATTTTTAAGAATTAAAAATTATTAATAAAATTAGATAGTGGTCCAAACAAACATTTTCACCACCTGCCATAATTTCATTGTAAAATCAAATAAATTTGTTGGGTTTAAAAGTCAAGTAGCCATTTTATTAGCAATTTGTTTCTCTAAAACAATTATCTTTCTTGGACTAACAAACAACATATCACAAAATAAACTTATGAATTTCATAAATCTAGACTTCAATTTTCATCTCTTCGGAGACATCCGTTAAAATTGGAATGATACAGAGAAGATTAGCATGACACATGCGCATGAAAGACACGAAAAAATCGAGAAATGGTTCAAATCAAATTTATTATTTTCTATCATACCGATGGGGTTCTTTCGTGCCATTTGTCAAATATTCTACGCATCAAATCCTCTAAATCGATCGCAGCAAGAGATAACTACACCAAGATTTTATTAACACACAAAACGAATCATAAAGTTTGATTGTTTTGCCATATGACACGGTCCAAATCTGATCATTGTTTTGATTTATATCATCTCTTTTAATGCACGTCACAGTTAAAATAAATATTTGTATTTATTCATTACATCTCTTTTATAAACTTTTTCTGTTTGTTTTTATTTCTCTTACTTTAAATAACGTAAGGCTCAAAGTTCAGCATCTATTTTTTTGGTTCTATTGAATTTTTTACCTTACCGTCTTTTTTCGGGGATTACCGCTTCTTATTTCTTCGAAAAAATTATATAATTAAATCTACATTGCAGAGGCCAATATCTTTTCAACCAGAAACTAGAATCACAGAAACAGAAATGACAAGCTTCTACAATGATCAATATTCCATGGAACATCAAGTAAGTGAAGCTCCCTGAGCATGTGTAAATATATTCTTTTTATTTTTTCATGAATATAATGTGAGAAATATTTAACTTAGAAAAGGTTAGCCCCCAATTCACCAACTTGTCTGAGTTTTAGTATTCATTTTTTAGTGACAGTGCTCATTGAAATAAATGATGATAATAAATTAAGTGGTTATTAAAATTTTAGTTATATGTGATTGGTTATTCTAAATATTAGATGGTTAATAAAAGCAAAAAATTAAAAAAAAAATTACATAAATCACTATAGTTTAACTTTGATCATTTTGACTACTATCAAAGTGCTGATTCTGGGAACTCCCAACTAACCTCAAACCTGAATAAAACAAATATAATGCAACTTTTCTTTATTTTGCAGACGATGCGAGTTGAGCCCACCTATAGAAACGCTCTACCCAACAATGGAAATATGGCCCATTGCAACGGTCCACAATATATGAGGACAACCAATCTGACTTTGCCAATAAGTCCAGTTCAACATAGGACCATGATAGCGATAAATGAAAATCTATACCAGAACAACTTAAGAAATGCAACTATTAATTCAACAGCAAACTCGAATATAACTAAAGCAAGTGAATTGAGCAACAATGAGCATCTTGTAAGTCATAAAAATCAATTCATAAATTTCACTTCCATTTTCACCTTATCTTACTGTTAAAATCTTGGATCACTGTCGTACCATATGTTATATTTTGTCCACATTGATAATACTTTAAATGGAACCGGAAAAGAGATAATTATACTCTTAGCACCCAAAATCACTCTTAGTTAGATCGTTGCCATATAAATGTGGTCTAGATCTAATCGTTTATTGTGATTTATTTCATCTCTTTTAATACACTTTAAAATCTGAATAAATCATCATTTTCTTCATTTTTTCTTTCTTTTTTTATAATAAATGGCTCAAAGTTACGCATCTGATGGTGTGCAACCGAAAAATTTATCTTACCCTCTTAGTTCAGGATCATCATACACTCAACCAATTAGGCAGGAGATGACACATTTTTTTCCTTTTATGTCTTTTTTTTCTTTCATGGGAGTGTTTTGTGCGGAGACGTCCGAAAAACTCTATATACCGTATAAAAGAAAACGCTGCAGGAGATATGAAAGATCTTCATATTCGATTGCTATGATTATATCTCTTAATTGATAATTAGATTGGGAATATGTTTATTTTACTTATATTTGTTTCCATGAATTAGGCATTAATGAGGTAGTAAATCTTTGATTTATTTTCTTGTATTATGTATGACTCTCACTATAAATAGAGGGGTATGGGTAGAGTTTTATTTATTCCAACAACCACAAACAATTGTACTATATTTCTCTTTCCTCAAAGTATAAGAAAGTATTGAGTGCCGGCGGCTATTTTTACCTTCTTTAGGGTTTCCACGTAAAAAATTTTTTTTGTTCTTGTGTCTTGCTTTCTGTGTTTCCTGTTACGTCTCGGTTCCTAACAAGTAGTACCAGATCCAAGGTTCGAAGAAAATTCCCTTTGGGTGTGAATGAGGAGGTGATACGTAGACGAGCGATGGACGAGAGCAAGCTGTCGGTGAGTCGGTTCGATGGACGAGACTTCGGTTACTGAAAGATGCAAACAGAAGCGTTGTTATGCCAGAAGGATCTAGAAGATGCGCTACTCGAGATGAAGCCGAAACATTTCACCGATGATGACGCATGGAAGAAAATAAACTGCAAGGCGGTAAGCTACATACAATTGTCCTTAGTCAAGAGCGTGGCGTTCAACGTGACGAAGGAGACGACGGGTTTTGGAATCATGAAGGCGCTATCCAACACGTACGAGAAGTCGTCTTCATTAAACAAACTGCACCTGATGCGCCGTCTTTTCTATCTGAAGATGGCGGAAGACAGATCTGTGGCCGAACATCTCAACTCTTTTCAGGTTATTTCAAACTAGTTAGACTCGTTTAAATTGAACCTGGGTGAAGAGACGAAGGCTCTTATGTTGTTGTCATCATTGCCGGAATACTGGGCGACGACGGTGGACATTATCGGCAGCAAGGAGGATCTGACTTTTGAGAAGGTACGAGACCGCATCCTTAACGAGGATATTCGGTGGGAGAGAAGCGAAGCCTCGGGTTCCACGAGTTCAGCTTTGAATGTTGAGAGTCGGGGATGTGGATGTCAGAGAAACAACAACCACGTACGATCCAAGTCGAGAGGTCGTAGAGAGTTGGAGTGTTGGAACTGTGGCAGGAAATGCCACATGAAACGGGACTGCAAATCCCTGAAAAAGGAGAAAAGGGCGGAAACAAGTTCCACAAATGCCACCACAGAGGAGAATTCAGATGATGCCCTAGTTCTATGCATCGACAGCTCTATCAAGTCATGGGTTCTGGATTCAGGCGCATCCTTCCACTCTACCTCACAGAAAGATAAGTTTTTGAATTTTAAATCTGGAGAATTTGGAAAGTTTTACTTAGCGGATGGCAAACGTCTATGCATATCGGGCATGGGCGATGTTCAAATAAAATCAAGCAACGGTTTCAGATGGACTTTCCGGGTTTAAAGAAGAACTTGATATCCATTGAGCAGATGGACAGTGAGGGGTATAAAACCGTATTTGGGAACAAGTTGTGGTATATTGTAAAAGGCGTCATAGTTGTGGTGAAGGGTACAAAAATGGAAACTCTTGTTGGCGGTTCCGGGAGCGACAACCGACCCGATGTTGTATCATAATCGGCTCGGTCATATCAGTCACAAAGGACTGCAAGTGCTGGCTTCAAAAGGTTTGTTACCCAAGGTGAAATCGTAGAAATCGGTTTCTGTGAGAACTACGTGCTCGACAAGCAAAAACGGGTTAGCTTTTCGAATGTCAGACGGGAACTCAAGACAGGGAAGCTAGACTTGGTGCAGAGTGATTTGTGAGGACCGGCTCCGGTCCAAGGCGGGCCACGCTACTACAAAGATGGGTCAAATGGTGAAGAATCTGAGGACTACCATGATGAGGCGGTAGAAATGGAAGATTCTGTCAAGTGAGAGCGTGCAATGAGAGATGGGATTGAGTCTCTCGGAAAAAGCAAGGCATTGACCCGGTTACCAGATGGCAAGAAGGTGCGACAAAACAAGTGGGTTTATCGGATAAAGGATGAACCTGCTAACAGCAAGTGGTACAAGGTGAGATTGATAGTAAATAGATTTCTACAGAAAGAAGGAGTTGACTACACGGAGGTATTCTCGCCGGTGGTGAAGCTGACAACCATTCATACGATGTTAAGTATTGTAGCGGCCGAAGATTTGCACCTCGAGCAGATTAATATCAAGACGGCATTTCTCCATGACGATTTGGAGGAGGACATCTATATGATGCAGCCTAAAGGTTTCAAGACCCCGGGAAAGGAGGGTCTAGTGTGTAAGCTCGAGAAAAGCTTGTACGGTCTAAATCATGATCCCATACAATTGACCAAGGATGTCCCAATCGATAAGCTGAGGCTGTGCACTGCCTCAATGGGGCTGGTCGAGTAAGTCGGTGAGAGCATGTCGCCGGGCTCAAGGAAGATACAGGGGAAAAGGAGAATGAATTCAATGCAGAGGATTCATGTTAGTATGAAGTCTCTAAGCGGGAGATTGTTTTGTGTGGAGATTTCTGAAAAACTCTATATACCGTATAAAAGGAAACGCTACAGGAGATATGAATGATCTCCATATTTGATTGCTATGATTCTATTCCTTAATTGATAATTAGAATTGGGAATATGTTTATTTTCCTTATATTTGTTTTCATGAATTAGGCGTTAATGGGGCAGTAAATCTTTGATTTATTTCCTTGTATTAGGTATGACTCTCACTATAAATATAGGGGTAGGGATAGAGTTTTATTCATTCCAACAACCACAAACAATTGTATTGTATTTCTCTTTTCTCAAAGTATAAGAAAGTATTGAGTGCCGACGGCCGTGGTTTTTATCTTTTTTAGGGTTTTCATGTAAAAAAATATTTTTGTTCTTGTGTCTTGTTTTCTATGTTTACTGTTGCGTTTCGGTTCCTAATAGAGAGTATAATAATTGTACATACATTATGCGATTGGTTGATGTTGCTTCGAAAAAAAATCAATTCTTCTAAAGCAATACAAAAGTATAAATCAATCTACTTTTATCGGTGCAGATGTTTTCTCAACCAAAAACTGAGATGAGGAGCTTCAACGATTGTCAAAATTCAATTGAACATCAAGTAAGTGAAGCTCTGAGCTTATGCGAACATAATTTTTTACTCTTTTTTAGTATAATGTGAGTGCATTAACGTATACATAACAAATGTACCATAACGTTTATACTGTGCAGATGTTCATGCCAAGTGATCCCACATATGAAAATGCTCCATCTAACAATGGAAACATGGCTCATAATCCACAATATCAGACTTTGCCGATAACAAGTTCAATTCAATCTAAGACCATGACAATGATGAATGAAGGTCTACTCGAGAACAACTTAGGGAATGCAAATAACTCTGGTGCTGGCTTGAATATAACGGAAGCAAGTTACTTGAGCAACAATGAGCATCTTGTAAGTCATAAAAATCCATTTCATAAATTTCACTTCCATTTTTATCTTATTGTTTATCTTATACCGTTAAAAATCTCGGATCATTGTCGTGCCATATGTTATATTTTGTCCACATTGATAAACCTTTAAATGGAACGGGAAAAGAGATATTATACTGTTAGCCCAAAATCACTCTTAGTTATATCGTTGCCATGTGATTATGGTCCAAACCTAATCGTTTATTGTGATTTATTTTATCTCTTTAATATACGTCAAATCTAAAAAAAAATCATCATTTTAGTCATTTTCCTTTTCCTTTTTATAAAACATGAGGCTCAATGTTCCACCTCTGATGGTGTGCAACTGAAAATTTTACCCTACTCTCTTAGTTCATGATCATCATACACTTGACCAATTAGGTAGGAGATGGCACATTTTTTTCTTTTATTATTAGTGTAGGAATTGTATATAATGTAATAGAGAATTATTTTATAGAATGTAATAGAGTAGAATAGTTAGTTGGAGTGTAGAAGTATACTCCTATAAATTGAAGACTAATCTCTTGTAAATATTCATCTTATCAATATATAATTAATCTCAAATCCTTGCATCCATTATGGTATCACAGCTGTAGAACCTTTTTTTTCAATATTGGCAAGAGAATTTCATTTTTGAAATTAGTCCACAGATAATTTATTATTGCCTAAATCAAACTCTTCAGTTTTCAATTTACTTGAGCAATAATTGATTTTAATTATTTTGGGCTTTTATACACTACAGAATAAAATCTAATTCAGATTGATGGTTTTATGTAGCAAATGAATTTTACAAAACAATTTGATGGATAAAGAGACTTTATTGAAAAGTAATACAATAAAAATTTATAAAAATAATATATATTGAAATGATATACGAACATACAATTTTCTTTATAAATAAAGTTTGAAATGATATTCATTTGATAACTAAATAATTTCACAGAATTATATATCCTAACTCTTTTTTGTGAACTGATACATATCCAAATTACATCAATCCAGATATATAAACTGTAACTATAATAATTTTAGCTTCTTGATCAAAATACTAGAATTGTAATTTTAACTCTAGAAGATTCAGATGCAGAGGTTCCCAGTTGTTCTTGTAATTTCTAATGCAGTCGTCCAAACGACCCCATAATTTTTATGCAAGTTTTAAAAATTTTCTGGAACGTAAGATGTATGCCATGTGTAAACATTTACACAATCTCTGAGCTTGCATAAAGTATTTTTGTTAAAATTTAAATTTAAAGTCCTATACAATTAGATAGTAGTCCAAACGTACATCTTCACCACCTGCCACATAATTTCATTGTAAAATCAAATAAATTTGTTGGGTTTAAAAGTCAAGTAGCGATTTTATTAGCAATTTGTTTCTCTAACACTATTATCTTTCTTGGACCAACAAACAACATATCACAAAATAAACTTATGAATTTCATAAATCTAGACTTCTATTTTCATCTTATTTATTATTTTCGTCTCTTCGGAAACATCGGTTAAAATTGGAATGATACAGAGAAAATTAGCATGATAGATACGCAAGAATGACAAATCTAATTTATTATTTTCTCTCATACCGATGGGATTCCTTTGTGCCATATGTCAAATATTCTCCGCATCAAATCCTCTAAATCGATCGCGGCAAGAAATAACTACACCAAGATTTTATTAACACACAAAACCACTCGTACGTATAGTTTGATTGTTTTGCCATGACACGGTCCAAATCTGATCATTGTTTTGATTTATATCATCTCTTTTAATGCACGTCACAGTTAAAATAAATATTTGTATTTATTCATTACATCTTTTTTATAAACTTTTCCTGTTTCTTTTTATTTCTCTTATTTCTCTAAATAACGTAAGGCTCAAAGTTCAACATCTATTTTTTTGGTGCTATTGAAATTTTTACCCTACTGTCTTTTTTCCGGGATTACCACTTGTTATTTCTTCGAAAAAATTATATAATTAAATCTACATTGCAGAGGCCAATATCTTTTCAACCAGAAACTAGAATCACAGAAACAGAAATAACAAGCTTCTACAATGATCAATATTCCGTGGAACATCAAGTAAGTGAAGCTCCGTGAGCTTGAGTAAATATATACTTTTTATTTTTTCATGATATAATGTGAGCAATATTTAACTTAGAAAAGGTTAGTGTTCACCACCTTGTCTAAGTTTTAGTATTCATATTTTAGTGATAGTGCTCATTGAAATAAATGATAATAAATTAAGTGGTTATTAAAATTTTAATTATATGTGATTGGTTATTCTAAAATATTAGATGGTTAATAAAATTTAAAAATAAAAAAAATTCACATAAATTAGTATAGTCTAACTTTGATCATTTTGACTACCATCAAGGTGCTGATTTTGGGAACTCCTAACTAACCTCAAACCTGAATAAAACAAATATAATGCAACTTTTCTTTATTTTGCAGATCATGCGAGTTGAGCCCACCTATAGAAACGCTCTACCCAACAATGGAAATATGGCCCATTGCAATGGTCCACAATATATGAGGACAACCAATCTGACTTTGCCAATAAGTCCAGTTCAACCTAGGACCATGATAGCGAGAAATGAAAATCTATACCAGAACAACTTAAGAAATGCAACTATTAATTCAACATCAAGCTCGAATATAACTAAAGCAAGTGAATTGAGCAACAATGAGCATCTTGTAAGTCATAAAAATCAATTCATAAATTTCACTTCCATTTTCACCTTATCTTACTGTTAAATTCTCGGATCTCTGTCGTACCATATGTTATATTTTGTCCACATTGATAATCCTTTAAATGGAACCGGAAAAGAGATAATTATACTATTAGCACCCAAAATCACTCTTAGTTAGATCGTTGCCATATAAATGTGGTCTAGATCTAATCGTTTATTGTGATTTATTTCATCTCTTTTAATACACTTTAAAATCTGAAAAAATCATCATTTTCTTCAATTTTTCTTTTCTTTTTTTATAATAAAAGGTCATAGTTCAGGGTCATCATACACTCAACCAATTAGTCAGGAAATGACACATTGTTTTTCCTTTTATGTCTTTTTTTCTTTCATGGGAGTATAATAATTGTACATATCTTATGCGATTGGTTGATGTTGCTTAAAAAAAAAAATCTCCTAAAGCAATTCAAAAGTATAATATAAATCAATCTACATTGCCGGTGCAGATGTTTTCTCAACCAAAAACTGAGATGAGGAGCTTCAACGATTGTCAAAATTCCATTGAACATCAAGTAAGTGAAGCTCTGATCTTATGCGAACATATTTTTTACCCTTTTTTAATATAACGTGAGTGCATTAGCCTTATATATAACAAATATACCACAACTTTTACACTGTGCAGATGCTCATGCCAATTGATCCCACATATGAAAATGCTCCATCCAACAATGGAAACATGGCTCGTAGTCCACAATACCAGACTTCGCCGATAACAAGTTCAATTCAATCTAAGAATATGACAATGATGAATGAAGGTCTACTCCAGAACAACTTAAGGAATCCAAATAACTCTGGTGCAGGTTTGAATATAACGGAAGCAAGTTACTTGAGCAACAATGAGCATCTTGTAAGTCATAAAAATCCATTTCATAAATTTCACTTCCATTTTTATCTTATTATTTATCTTATACCGTTAAAAATCTTGGATCATTGTCGTGCCAACTGTTACCGAATGAATTTTTATATACTTTTTATTTTTATTTTATATATTTGTATATATTGTTTTCATTTTTTTTTTAAAATATATTGTTTTATCGAATGAATTTTTATATACTGTTTGTTTTCAGTTCATATGTTTGTATATACTATTTTCAGTTTTTATATACTGTCGCTACAGAGTCGCTACAGTACCCGTCGTGCAGTATCAGCTCCCATTATACTATTAGCACCCAATTCACTCTTAGTTAGATCCTTGCCATATAAATGTGGTCCAAATCTAATCATTTATTGTGATTTATTTCATCCCTTTTAATATGCTTTAAAATCTGAAAAAAATCATCATTTTCTTCATTTTTTCTTTCATTTTTTATATAATAAAAGGCTCAAAGTTCCACGTCTGATGGTGTGCAACTGAAAAATTTACCTTACCTCTTAGTTCAGAATCATCATACACTCAACCAATTAGGCAGTAGATGGCACATTTGTTTTTCCTTTTATGTCTTTTGTTTCTTTCATGGGAGTATAATAATTGTACCATATCTTATGCGATTGGTTGATGTAGCTTCGAAAAATATCAATTATCCTAAAGCAATACAAAAGTATAAATCAATCTGTTTTGTCGGTGCAGATGTTTTCTCAACCAAAATCTGAGATGAGGAGCTTCAACGCTGGTCAAAATTCCATCGAACATCAAGTAGATGAAGTTCTGAGCTTATGCGAACATATTTTTTTTTACTCTTTTTTAATATAATTTGAGTGAATTAATCTTATATATAACAAATGTACCATAACTTTTTTATTGTGCAGATGTTCATGCTAGTTGATCCCACATATGAAAATAATCCATCCAACAATGGATACATGGCTAGTAGTCCACAACATCAGACTTTGCCGATAACAAGTTCAATTCAATCTAAGACCATGACAATGATGTACGAAGGTCAACTCCAGAACAACTCAAGGAATGCAAATAATAACTCTGGTGCAGGCTTGAATATAACTGAAGCAAGTTACTTGAGCCATAATGAGCATCCTGTAAGTCATAAAAATCAATTTAATAAATTTTGCTTCCATTTTCATGTTATGTTATACCGTTAAAAATCTTGGATCACTGCCGTGCCAGATGTTATATTTTGTCCACATTGATAATCCTTTAAATGGAATGAAATGTTAACACCCGAAATCACTTTTAGTTAGATCGTTGCCATATGAATGTGGTTGAAATCTAATCTTTTATTGTGGTTTATTTTATCTCTTTTGATACACGTCAAATCTGGAAGAAAAAAAAAAATCTCCATTCTCTTCATTTATTTTTCTTCTCTTTTTTTATACAACATAAGGCTCAAAGTTCCACATTTGATGGTGTGCAACTGAAAATTTAACCCTAACCTCTTAGTTCAGGTCCTCAGGATCATCATACACTCGACCCCGGATCGGCCCGGATCTTGGCCCAAGTTGACTTGTGTCAAAGACCTCCCAATCTAAAGGGTCTCACAAATTTTTAAAATCCATATATACCATATATTCATTATATACAAAAAAAACCCATTTAATTCTTAACTAAAACCTACATAATACTCCGAGCCCACAAAAGTCTCCCCTAACTTATATATAGCTGCTTCTTTTCACAAATGGAAAAGTTTTCAAAAAATATCCTAAATAAATAGATAACTACAATCTTCTTGATTTCTACTAAACATAAAATACTGTCGAAGATACGGTTGTTGCTGCGGAAGAAAACTGCATAAAAGAAACATTGATACAGTTTTAACTTCTTACGTAGGAAAATAACCGCAGCTAGAAGTCATATTTCCAGTACTGTTAAAACAAAAATAATCACATATGTACCAAGTTTGTATAATAAAATGATTATTACATTCAAAATATTTGCATTATAATCACTACTTAGTGAAAATACTGTTAGAATAATTGGAAGAATATGGATATATAGTGAAAATAATTGTGTGAGAAAGAAAGCGAGAATTAATGGAAAATTGTATTTATTGAATTGGATATGATTACAATGGCTAGAAGTCTCTTTATATATGAGAGAGCCATACTAATTACCAAAATAAATTGCTTAAATTAAAGATATAATTACCTAAAATACAATGTAAGGATGAAAATAATCTATCTCCTTCCATTGTCTAAATATTACTCAAATATTTATTTCCATAGCCTAAACATTTCTTAAACAACATACCAAATATGAAATAGATTATTGAGAGATTTAATCATACATAATAATCTCCACCTTGACTCAAAATCTCACTCATGGCTCAAAGTCATACTAGCGACATACCGAAACGAGCTCCGCACAATAACTGAACTTTCCGGATGGCAAAGGCTTTGTGAGCATATCCGCTGGATTATCGGCAGTAGCAATCTTCTCAATCTTCACTATCTTCTTCTTGGTGACTTGTCGAGCAAAATGAAACCTGACATCAATGTGCTTGCTTTTCTCATGATATATCTAATCCTTCGCCAATTGAATCGCACTCTGATTATCATAATAGATTGTAGTAGGACCACCAAATGTCAAGATTTCTCCAAGCAAGCCTTTAAACCAAATTGTCTCCTTAGCGCCTTCAGTGATCGCCAAATATTCAGCTTCTGTGCTAGATAGAGCAATGATGGATTGCAGAGTAGTCTTCCAACTAATAGCACATCTACCTAAGGTGAAGACATAATTGGTCAAAGATCATCTCTTATCAAGATCACCCATAAAGTATGAGTCAACATAACCCGTCAGCTCCTCGTCGCTCCTCCCAAACTCCAAACGAGCATCTGCGGTTCCCTTTAAATAATGAAGAATCCACTTAACCGCCTCCCAATGTTCTCTTCTGAGACATGATAAATAGTGACTCACCACACTAACGGCAAGACCAATGTCAAGTCTAGTGCAAACCATCAAATACAGCATGCTACCAACCACACTAGAATATAAAACTCGTGACATGTAGCTCTTCCCCTTCTCAGTTTTCAGACTCAATTGTTTTGACAGTCTGAATTTGGTCGCAAGAAGGGTAGAAACTGGTTTCACATCATTCATGTTAAACCGATCCAATACTTTCTCAACAAAATCCCTTCGTGATAGATACAATTTTCCGTTCGGCCTATCTCTAGTGATCTCCATTCCGAGAAACCTCTTGGCAGCCCCTAAATCTTTCATCTCAAATTCAGAACTTAAGTGACTCTTCACCCTTCTAATCTCCTCTTTACTCGACGCCACCATTAAGACGTCATCGACATAAAAAAGTAGATACATAAAAGTCTCATCCGGTAATTTCTTGAAGTACACACAACTATCATAATTGGATCTATAAAACCCAATACTCTCTATAAAGGAATCAAACCTCTTATACCATTGTCTTGAGACTGCTTTAGACCATACAGTGACTTCTTTAACAAACACACGTGGTTCTCCTGACCCGTAACTTCATATCCTTCAGGTTGTTGTATGTAAATCGACTCCTCCAGGTCACCATGCAGAAATGCAGTCTTTAAATCTAACTGCTCTAGCTCCAAATTTCCTGCAGCAACCAACAAAATCAAAACTCGAATAGAAGTATGCTTAACCACTGGTGAGAAGACCTCATTGAAATTCATGCCTTCAACTTGATTATAGCCCTTAGCCACCAGTCCCGCCTTGTACCGAATATCGATTGTGTCGTCTTTCTTCTTGAACACCCACTTGCAACCCACAACTTTCTACCTTTAGGCAGCTCAACAAGCCTCCAAGTCTTGTTCTTTGAAGAGACTCGATCTCCTCCTTCATAGTGGCAGTCCAATTTACTACTTCACACAAGGCTGTTGCCTCCTTAAAGGTCGAGGGTTCACAAAACTCCACTTCTTCGGCCACTGCTAAAAATTACGCAAAATCAGAGTGTCTGTACCTCGTAGGTGGTCTCATGGTCCTTCTAACCCGATCCCTTGCGAAAGCATAAGATTATTGCGCCTATTGGCTCTCCTCATATGACACATCATCATCACTGTGAAAATCTTCATCATTTTCCAAGTTAGGCGAAGTTATTTGGCCTTATTGATCCCGAATTTCGAGCTCCATCTTCTTCACAACCATCCCATCCTCCTTAATATCCGATTCAGACACCTTTGCTCGAGGTGTTCTTCTGGGAGAGGATCAAGATGCATGATGGGGTTTTCCGTACGGTGACGGGCGTTAAGTGCATACCCGACTTGAAGAAAAATATGATCTCGTTAGACGCTCTTGAATATCTCGGTTGCTAGTTCCAAAGTGAAGGTGGAGTCCTTAAAGTTTCTAGAGGGGCTCTTACGGTGATGAAGTCGAGAAGAATCGGTACGCTATATTTTCTAGAAGACAGTACAGTTTCGGGCTCAGTTACTGTCGTCAACTCTACCTCGGGTTCGGATAATACCAAGTTGTGGCATATGAAGTTGGGGCACATGAGTGAACGCGAAATGATGATTTTGAGCAAAAGAGGTATAAGAGCCTAGTGCATTAACTGGCCCAGCCCAACCTTCAGGCCCACACCATATTGTCCTAAAAAAGGTATAAGCTTGGTTGGTGCTAGTAGTTATTGCACTAGCCTATTTAAGTAACACAATTTCACATTCACAAGCTTGGTGGGGACTAATCACTAGCCCCCCCTTCCGTTCCGGTCCCAGGTGTTACAAACTCTCCCACTTAAATTCTGACGTCCTCGTTAGAACTCACAGATGGCCAGTCGCATCCTAGTACACATCCGCGCGTACCGCCATACGATAATACTTCAGGTCTCTTTCAACCAATACATATCCGTATGCGACCGCACGATAGTACCCTCGGGATCGAACTGCTCTGATACCATATGTAAGAGCCTAATGTATTAACTGGCCCAGCCCAACCTTCAGGCCCACACCATATTGTCCTGAAAAAGGTTTAAGCTTGGTTGGTGCTAGTAGTTAATGCACTAGCCTATTTAAGTAACACAATTTCACATTCACAAGTGAAGGTGGGACTAATCACTAGCCCCCCCTTCCGTTCCGGTCCGGGGTGTTACAAGAGGTATACTATGGGGTCAGAGTACCGGCAAGTTGGAGTTTTATGAAGATTGCATTTTTGGCAAATAAAAGAGACTCAACTTCAGTACAACCGTCCATCACATGAAGGGAACTTTGGTTTACATCCATCCGGATTTGTGGGAACCATCTCGTGATCCTTCGAAAGGTAACGGTTCTCGTTATATGCTCTTATTTATTGATGATTATTCGAGAAAGGTTTGAGTTTATTTCTTAAAGGAAAAGAGTCAAGTGTTTGTCACCTTTAAGCAATGGAAGACCCTTATGGAAAACCAAACGCGAAAGAGAATTAAGAGATTGAGGATCGATAACGATCTGGAATTTTGTAATACGGAGTTTAATGAATTTTGTAAGAATGAAAGAATTGTTCAGCATCGAACAGTTGTTGGTACTTCACAACAGAATGGCATCGCCAAATGGATGAATCAGACGCTTCTTGAGAAGGCTCGGTACAAGCTTTCTAACGTGGGTTTAGGAAAGGAGTTCTGGATAGAAGCCATTAATACTGCTTGCTGGTTGGTCAACCTCTCTCCGAACACGTCCATTGAGTGCAAGACACCATAAAAAGTTTGGTCAGGTAAACCAACGGATTACTCGACATTGCGGGTGTTTGGATGTCCGGCTTATACGCATGCAAATGAAAGTTGGAGCTTAGGGTGAAGAAGTGCATTTTTCTTAGATACGCTTCAGGTGTGAAGGGGTATCGTTTGTGGTATCCATATACGAATGCTCGCTCATCATTTCGAGAGATGTGGCTTTCGATGAGTCGGTTATGCTCCACTAGATGCCTCATACTCTCGATTCGGGGTCATATGCTGTGAAGCCCCCGTATCCATGACCCAATTCTTCTCAAAAAAAATTCCCATTCGCCACAAAAAGCACCTCACCATTACCGGATTCAACTACACTAGCTTCTTGCGATGGAATACCTTTCTGATTCGCCTTCTTTTCGTTCTGGAATTTTTCTTAGTTGACCTTAATGTGCCCCTTCTTGTTGTAAAAGTAGCAAGTCATATCCTTTTGGTTGACTGTCAAACGGGTCCTCTCCGAATTCAGGTTTCTCTCCTTTTGTCTCTCTCTCTCTCCACAAACAACCCAACATCTTGACGATGGCTCTTGGCTATAGACAAGTCATTGTCGATGTCGGACTTGACCAGCAAAGTGCTAATCACATACTCAAGCGTAAGCGCCTCTCTACTATGAACGTAACAACACCATGACTTTACCCTCATCTTCCATCTTAATACCGATATTCTCCATGTCATTAAGAAGAGCAGTATATTCAGAAATATGAACCTTAATTGATGTACCTTCTGCCATCTTCAAACGTAACCGGTTGGTAATAGATTTCTGCATGTAGATGCCTTCGAGTTTCCTACACCCGCTGGCTATTGTAGTCTCCGTGAGGATTTCTTGAAAAGTCGAGTTGTTCAAACATAATTGTATAGTGGAGAGAGCTCTATCATCCATCATCTCCCACTCGATCTTTTAGCAGCGTCCTTCATGTCTGCCGGTTGCCCCAAGATTCCTTCACATCCTGGTTTAATAATATAGCCATCATCCGCACTTGTCAAAGTGCGAAACTCGTCGTGCCATCATATTTCTTGATATGAAATTTGGTTGACATAACCGCAGTTAAATTCATGATGATACAAGACAGTTGATAATTGACTTGCGGAAGCAAAGAGCAATAACATGGCTCTGATACCAATTTATTAGAATAATTGGAAGAATATGAATATATAGAGAGAATAATTGTGTGAGAAAGAAATAGAGAATTAATGAAAAATTTTATTCATTGAATGAGTACGATTACAATAGCTAGAAGTCTTTTTATATAGTAGAGAGTCATACTAATTACCAAAATAAATTGTCTAAATTAAAGATACAATTACCTAAAATAAAATACAAGGATGGAAACAATCTACATCCTTCCATTGTCTAAATATTCTCCAAATATTTATTTCTATAGCCTAAACATTTTCTAAACAATAATACCAAATAGGAAATAGATTATTAAGAGATTGAGTCATACATAACAAATTCAAAATTAATAAAATTCTTTACCGATAATGCTTATCTTTATATTTTAATTGAAAATATCTTTCGGAAAAAATTTAATTGAAAATATTATTTATACATTTGTTGTGAGATAATAATTAATTACAATAAATAATTAATTTGAAGGCTAACATATGAAAATAACTCCAACAATCATTAAAAAGAACATATGAGAATATTCGTCAAAGCGTCCAAATATACAGGATCGACCCTGACTCGACCAACTGAAAATAAAGATATAAAGTAAAATGAAAAATGGAGAGGAAGAGTAAAGAATTAGAAAATCGTGGATACGAAGAGAGTGAGAGAACCATTACAAAAATCTTTATTTCATTATCTTTTGGGTAATTAAAATTTATCTCTTTACCCTTTCCACTCTACGTTAACCAGATATGGCGAAATATAAATTATTTCCCCCTTATTTCCCCTCTCCTATTGTCGTACCTTTCTTTTGCTAGTCTTACCAACAAATCAAGCAAAGTCTATATATAACAAATATTCTGCAATTTTTTTTATTTTATAGTTGCTGATGCAAGTTGAGCCCACCTATGGGAATACTCTACCAAGTAATGAAAACATGGTTCATTTTAATGGTCCCGCAATATCTAAGGATCACCGGTCAAACTTTACCAGTAACAACTTCGGATTTAAAGGGTGAATATATTTTCTTTGTCTAGGTGCTTCTGTTCTTAATAAAAACCAATTAGAAACAAAATATTCAATTGGTCATTGATAATAACAATGATGATGAACATTAAGTTCACAAAATGGAGCCATATATACAAAAAATACCCTGTTTTTTTCCCATAGATACAAACAATACCCTGCTTTTTTAATATTAATATCAACATATGAGCGTATGTAAACATTTCAAAGAATGAGCATGGAAATGACTTAGAATAGTAATATATAATTATTTTTCATTTTATAAACCATGTGTATGAATTTGTATTATAGTTTGTTGAAAATCTAATTACAAATCAAAAATTGCAGGTTTGGCTACCCAAGATAGTATGAACCTAATTTTTCTATCTATTGGATGCAAGAAAATCTTCAATTTCGGGCAAGAAAGAGTGCGAATTTTGAGTAAGAGATTTTGAGGGTATTAACATCCTAGCATATGGTTTGTAATAATGGATGAAAGTTGAGCATTCAAAATTCTTGAGACGCTAAACTTCAATTTAGATGGTTTGTACCGGATTTTTGTTTTTGGGATTTTGTCGTGGTTTTTGCTCACTGTTTCGATCATATTATCATTTGTGTTTGGGAGAGTGGGTGTGGACATTTTTTTTTTATTTGTTTATGATTGAATTTGATTTTCCGAGTAAGTTTTGGAAGAACAAACAATTTTACTTATGTCCGATTTTTTGGAATAGTAGGAAACACTAGCAAAAACCACGCGCTTTGCGCGAAATGTTAGAATCTTTATAATAATAATATTTACATTAGAGCTTACAAAATACCTAATTTTCAATCTTGTATCTAACCCGTCAAAAGAAAAATAAAAAGGAAAAATACCATTCATAACTCCATGATTAAAAGAAAGTATATACAATTTTGTGAACACTAAGGAAATGGCATATTTCATGAAAGTATAAAAATACTTTGGAACTCGAGGATTTAAACAGAATTTCAAGAAATTCAAGGGCCATTTGTACTCCATGAATTAGATAGATATTTTTTTTGAGTATATATCAGGCAACCCGAATAGTGTCCTATACTCACGCGACGAGTGGAATGCTGACTATAATTTGTACGTAGACTGGGCAATATGAACATGCCGAATAAGCTATCGAAAGAGTGGCTTGGAAGTGGGTGGGTGGGGGTGTGGGGGGGGGGGGGTGGGTAACGGACGGGACAGACCACTAGACTAGTCGGCCTGCCAGAAACAGACGCTTCCCCTCGAGAGAAAGAAATATTGTTGACAAGATGGGGAATTAAATTGACATGACTCAGCCCATTGTACTCCCGGATTCCAAATTTTTTTGAATTCTGTTTAAAAGGCGTTCAGACTTTCCATGTATGAGAGAGAAATGATATAATTGCTGTGTATCTAATAAAAAGCCCTAAGACGCCTCTTCGTTGTCCACGAAAGCTTACAAATACACCCCGTGCAACAAACCATCCTCCACAAACACCCTTCCCATTTACTAGAGCAGGCGTCTCAGATACGTCATGGCTTCTTCCAGTTTGAAATGACAAGCGAAAGACAAGTCACCGCCGGTAGAATATATTCATCAGGGCGGCGTTGTTGTTATTGATACGTCCAAGCAAGTTCATGTCAAGTTACTGATAAACACCCGTGCAGCCTGCATGACTCATTTTTTTAATGATACGGCTCGTTTATGTTTCATTCCTTATGTTTATGTGATTTGTATGTAGTAATCATCATGAGATAGAAGTATACGCTGGTTCAATGCATGAAATCTTGCGGGAGAAAGCACGTCTCGAGCGCACTGTATTCATTTTTATGAACACGATTGATGGTCCCAATCTGACTACCGGCGATGTCGTGTAGTTCATTGCAAAGACAACGGGGTTCAGTCCCCTTAACATGAGGTATAAGTGTTGGGGAGTCCATAGCCATGTACGTTACATGCGCAGCGGAACCTATGGATTCAACCCGTCCTAGGATCATCATTAAGGGAATAAAAGTACGAGATTAACTATTAAAATTTTTACCTCGGATCTTCCTGATCCGCGAAACGAAGAATGGATGTAGGTCTGAACTTTTCTGACGTGCAACCTTCTCCTTCCTGAAGCTCGACTCCACGAACCTTCTTGTTGGGGAACCTATAGCCATGTACGTTACATGCGCAGCGGAACCTACGGGTTCAACCCTCCCTAGGATCATCGTAAAGGAAATAAAGGTACGAGATTATGCTATTAAAATTTATATCTCGGATCTTCCTGATCCGCGAGACGAAGAACGGATGTAGGTCTGAACTATTCTGACTTGCAACCTTCTCCTTCCTGAAGCTCGACTCGCGAACCTCCTTGCTTCTCCTAGGGATGAAGAAGATCGATCGCTCGCAAGTTCTCAAGATAGAGAACCTCTACTCGTATCCACGCGAACTTCAGACGCACGGAATAACCGGACTCGGCTAGACAAGTCCGAATATACTTTCCGAATTCTCTCAAAACTTTCTCTCTCTTTTCTGTGTAATAGACGGTCTCTAAGGCTTCTGAATTGTGTATATAATAGAGAGACTCTGCCCTTCTATTTATACTAGAGAGAGAGGTGAACGATTGCTCAGTTACCATAACTAAAACCCTAATCTGCGCTTATTCTGTTGCCAACGGAATATGTATTTCCATAACGAAATACTTAGCAACTAAGGTTATTACAGTTTCCATATATATTCCGTTGGGAACGAAACTATTCCGTTGTCAACGGAATATGGTAATGTTTTGTTCAATGAATTATCCAATAATTGATAACCAGGTCAATACCCAAGTCATGTTTTTTTTCTGAGAGACTCAACCCCATCTCTTATTGCACGCTCCCACTTGACAGAATCTCCGTCTCTACCGCCTCATGGTAGTCCTTAGATTCATCATTTGACCTATTCTTGTAGTAGCGTGATCCGCCTTGGACCGGAGCCGGTCCCCACAAATCGCTCTGTACCAAGTCTAGCTTTCCCGTCTTGAGTTCTCGTCCGACATTTGAAAAACTAACCCGTTTTTCCTTGTCGAGCACGCAGTTCTCACAGAAATCGGTTTCTACCGATTTCACCTCGGGTAACAAAACCTTTGAAGCCAACACTTGCAGTCCTTTGTGACTGAAATGACCGAGCTGATTATGACACAATATCGGCTCAGTTGTCGCTCCCGGAACCGCCAACAAATCTTTCTTGTTGTCCGTGAGATAAAGAGTTCCCATTTTTGTACCCTTCGCCACAACTATAGCGCCCTTTACAATCTTCCATAACCCGTTCCCAAATACGGTTTTGTACCCCTCACTATCCATTTGCCCAATGGATATCAAGTTCTTCTTTAAACCCGGAATATATCGAACTCCCCGCAAAGTTCGTCTAAATTCGTTGCTCGATTTTATTGAACACCGCCCATGCCCGATATGCATAGCGGTTTCCCATCCACTAAATAAACTTTTCTAAATTCTCCAGCTTTAAAATTCAAAAACTTATCTTTCTGTGAGGTAGAGTGGAAGGATGCACCTAAATCCAGAACCCATGAATCGATAGGGCTGTCGATGCATAGAACTAAGGCATCATCTGAATTCTCCTCAGTGGCAGTATTTACGGAACTTGTTTCCGCCCTTTTCTCCTTTCTCGGAGATTTACAGTCCCGTTTCATGTGGCCCTTTCTGCCACAGTTCCAACACTCCAACTCGCTGCGACCTCTTGACTTGGACCGTCCGTGGTTGTTGTTTCTCTGACCTCCACGACCCCGACTCTCTACATTCAAGGCTGAACTCGTGGAACCCGACGCTTTACTCCGCTCCCTTCGCCGAATATCCTCGTTCAGGATGCGGTCTCGTACCTCCTCAAAATTCAGATCCTCCTTGCCGCCGATAACGTCTACTGTCGTTGACCAGCTTTCCGGCAATGATGACAACAACATAAGAGTCTTCGTCTCTTCACCCAGGTTCAATTTAAACGAGTCTAACTGGTTTGAAATAACCTGAAAAGAGTTCAGATGCTCGGCCACAGATCCACCTTCTGCCATCTTCAGGTAGAAAAGACGGCGCATCAGGTGCAGCTTGTTTAATGAAGACGGCTTCTCGTATGTGTTGGATAGTGCCTTCATGATTCCAAAACCCGTCGTCTCCTTCGCGACGTTGAACGCCACGTTCTTGGCTATGGACAATTGTATGTAGCTTAACGCCTTGCGGTTCATCTTCTTCCATGCATCAGCGGTGATCCCTTCTGACTTCGTTTCGAGTAGCATATCTTCTAGATCCTTCTGACAGAGCAACGCTTCTGTTTGCATCTTCCAATAGCTGAAGTCTCGCCCGTCGAACCAATCCACTGACACCTTGCTCTCGTCCATCGCTCGTCTACGTTTCGCCTCCTCGTTCGTACCCAAAGGGAATTTTCTTCGAACCTTGGCTCTGGTACCACTTGTTAGGAACCGAGACGCAACAGCAAACACAAAAAGCAAGACACAAAAACAAAAGATTTTTTACGTGGAAACCCTAAAGAAGGTAAAAATCACGACCGCCGGCACTCAAACTTTCTTCATACTTGGAGAAAGAGAAAATACAATACAATTGTTTGTGGTTGTTGGAATGAATAAAACTCTACCCCTACCCCTCTATTTATAGGATAGTCATATCTAATACAATGAAATAACCCAAAGAATTACTGCCCCAATTAACACCTAATACATGGAAATACAAATATAAGGAAATAAATATATTTCCAATTCCAATTGTCACTTATGGAAATAAGTCATGGAGAGCAAATATAGAGAACTTTTCTATCTCCTGCCGGATTTCCTTTTTTACGATATCCAGAGTTTTCCAGAAGTCTCCACACAAAACAATAGTTTAGTTTTCTGTTCTTATACAAACTCAAATCATCATCAGGCCAAGATAATTAATATTCGAAAAATTCAAAAACAGACAAGTTCATAAAAGAACTATAGTAGAAAAAGAGGAAAAACAAGAATTTTACAATCAGGCCCTCAATAAATTCAGAAATGATATTTCAACAAGATATCTACTTTGAAGCCCCAAAAAAGAATGTGCATGGTCAATTCACAATCCATTCTACAGGTAGCAAACGAGCAAATATATAATTCTTATGTTTTGCATGGTCGTACGTGATATTTTCCATTTTGGAAGGGTATATATGATATTTTAAGATTTTGCAGGGGTATACATGAAATTGCACCATGAAAAAATTGGGAATTCTTAAATGATACAAAACAACATTTTTAATGGGGCTTCAAATTCAATTCATCATTGGGCCTCAATAAAACTAACTCATTTATGTTCAAAGTTTCATCACAAAGAAATAGAAAAGAAATTTATAGTAATCCAAGGGTTTAACAAATAAACAAAAAATACTGAATATTTAAAGGGAATAACAATTCAAGAAAAATATAAAAAATTAGTAAAGAACTAATGATAAAAGAAAAACAAGCTTCATAAAAGAAGCAAATTATAACAAAATAAAACACAGTATGTATCACAATGAATCATAGATACTCAAAAATATTCTATCTCAAAGAGAGAAGGGTCAATTTTTTTCAAAACAAAATTCAACGAAGAATATAAAAAACAAGAAAATACTACAATAAAAAAGTGAAGACAAGAACATAGAAACATAAAACATGTAAAAAATCCCATAAGAATTTGAACAAGAAAAAGAACATGCAAAAATAAGGCAAATGGAGAAAAAAATTTAAATAAGGCCTTCAATTAATTTCATAATTGCATATCAACATACAATATTCTTTGGAGCACAAACAAATTGCAGAAGTTTAGAACCAAAAAATCTCTTCTCTGTCTCTCTCTCTCTAACTTCTTCCCCCTTTTTATAATAGTGAAAATGGGATTTTAAACCACAACCACTTGTTCTATCTTCCACAGTTTATCGTACTTCAACAAAGAATATAGTTTAGATTTCCATTCTTATACACACTCAAAGCATCATCAGGCCGTTAAACAATAATATAAGATCAAATCAAAACTTCTATAAGAACAAAAGTAAGACCATTAATACAATCAACATTATTCAGCAGTACAAACAAATTGAGAAAGATTCCTTTCAAATCTCCGTTATTATACAAAATTAATTCAACAAGCATACAAGCAAAAAGGTGGGGATTTCACAAAACATGCACTACAAAATCAAAGGAAAAAACTTTGAGAAATAAGAATTAGCAGTTTAGCACAGACAAGGCTACTACTTTATAAAAATAAGAATTAGTACAGGCAATGTTACATTCTAGCATTTTTCAGTTAGCCCAATTAAAAGCATTAGAGTCTGAAAGTTAAATATTTAAACAAAGATGATTCATAAACAACAGACAATACTTAATCAAGCCTAAATCAAAAGAGGAAACAAAAATCCACAGCAGAGAAAATAGATCCAGATTGATCTACAGTACAAACTAGAAACTAAAGGCAAATTTCAATGACTTGATTCTAAAAACTTACTAGAAAGTGAAATGAGAAGAAAAAAATCACCTGATCGGAGCTTCTCCGAGGAGTCAAGAAATTACGAAACTTGTGGTATGGAGACTTCGCAAAACCTTCAATAAAAATGAAAATTCAGTGGCGGAACAACCTTATATTATATTAAACGGACCTCACGTTTCAATCCTGTTAAACTCATTAAACCCATTAGCTTGTTACGCCATTATTAGTGGCGGAACAGCCTTATATTATAGGGCTAGTTCATAATATCAAATTTACCCTTCTAAAGTTTAATTATTATCAAATTTACCCATATCAAACTTCTAAAATATCAAATTTACCTATTTCAAACTTTTAAAATATCAATTTTACCCAAATTACCAAATTAACTATATTTTGATCTTCTAAAACCTAATTAATTTAATAAATAATATATTTAGTTGACTAATTTTTCCCTCAACTCTTATTTTAGTTTAAATATAAGTTAGGAACCTGATAGAACATGACGTACTGAAGCACGACTGTTCACGACGGATCCAATAACAGTATATATAATTTATTTTCTAATAATAGTATATACATAAAAGTGAAAACACTATATAAAAATGAGAAAACTGTATATAAAATGGGAAAATAGTATATAAAAGTAAAAAAATAAAAAATACACAAAGAATAAATAACAATATATAAAATGGCAAAATAATATATAAACTGAGAAAATAGTATATAAAATGAAAAAAAAATAATATTTTTTTTATTAATTTAGATGGTAAAATAGAATTTTGGGTAAATTTGATATAAAACAAAGTTTAAGAGGGTAAATTTGATATTTTCAGTTTTGGAGGGGTAAATTTGATATTTTGGGTTTCTGGAACGGTATACGTGATATTACCCCTATATTATATTAAACGGACCCCTCGTTTCAACCTGTTAAACTCACAAAACCAATTAAACCCGACGGTTCGAAAGAGAGGCGATTTTTGGTGATAAATCTTGCCAAAAAAACCACAATTTAGTGGGGATTAAAGGAGAAATGAGGAAATAGAAGGAAGAAGAAAAGAAAGGTAATTGATTTGGTTTCTTTCTGATCTTGCAATTTTGGAAAAATGGAAACAGCAACTCTAGTCGCCATCTTTATATCAGGTTTACTTTTATTTTGAGTTTAGATTTAGTAGTTGGTGTTGATATTTTATGAATTGATTGAAATTAGGGTGAAATAGGTTTGAATTGATTGAAGTTAGGTTGATTTGATTGATTTGTTTGAATTAATTTGTTTGAAATAATTCATTGAAATTAGGGTGAAATAGGTTTCAATTTTTTTTTCAAATATGGTAAAATAGGAATAAGAAAGAGGAAGAGGAAGGAAAGGAAGGTGAAGGAGAAGAAGAAGTAGAAGAAGAAGAAAACAATTTATTCGGTATGTATATTTTATTTAGTATTTTTATTTAAAAAATTATGAAAATATTTAAGAACTAATTTTCATTATTTAGTAATTTGAAGAAAATGTATAATTTAAAATTAAGTAGTAATATATTTTATGTAGTGTTTTTATTTAAAAAATTATGAAAATATTTAATAAATAATTTTCATTATTTAGTCATTTGAAGAAAAAATGTATAATTTAAAATTAAATAGTAATATATTTTATTTAGTATTTTCATTTAAAAAATTATGAAAATATTTAATAAATAATTTTCATTATTTAGTAATTTGAAGAAAATGTATAATTTAAAATTAAGTAGTAATTTATATCATTTTATTTTATATAAAGATGTCAACTGGAGCCCGTTCAAGTCGGGACGGACCTAATCGGGAGGACAAGGGAAAGGCTCCGATGGCTGAGCCCGAACGTCGGACATATCGTCCATTGAACGCATCACAAAATAGACACAAAACGAGACATTTCGAAGAGTCGGTTCCATGTGGCCTGCCGGGGGGTTATCAGTTCTATATTACTATTAGTGGCGGAACAAGCTAAATTGAACTTGTTCCGTCACAGGCAGTGGCGGAACAGGGTATATCTTTTTTGCGTCTTTCCAGTCAGAGAGCAAAAAACTTTTTGGCATGTTCCGCCACTACCAGTGGCGGAACAAGCGAAATATGCACCTGTTCCGCCACAGGTTGTGGCGGAACAGGCTAATTCTTCAATTTTTAGGCTAATTGCCCATCCATGAGGCATGTTTAACTGTTAGCGTGGCAAAAAAAATGATTAAACATGTTTTGCCACTAGTAGTGGCGGAACAAGGTTTTTTACAGTAATTAATTATGTTTAGCCCGCCAAATGGGCCAATTTTGACAAAAATGAAAATGGACATGTTCCGCCACTACTAGTGGCGGATCAAAGTCTATTTCGCCACTGAGAGTGGCGGAAATGGTAGTTACCCCATTATTTTCAAAACGGTGGCAAATATTGAATTATTTTTCAAATAAATGGTATATAAAAAAAAATCTAAAATTCAGAAATATTAGTGGGCCTGAATCATAATTGTCCTTATTTTTCATCTACTTTTGTGCCATCTCATTAAGCCACATCATCATTTTTAGCTCGACCGTTCGATCAAAATTTTTGTCAAATCTCAACCTTCCATTTTATCAAATTTATTGACATTTAATGACAACATTTATGTGGTTATTAAAACATAATCATATAATTGGTAGAATTGGTGTTTTGTGTTTCATCCCAAATTTAGTGAAAACCGCTGAAATTATTTTTGACCATCAAATGGTTTCAATGAATCATAGTTCAAAGTTATGTTCAATTAATAATTCAATAGTTAATGAAGAGTTCACTCATTTAAATATAATTTTTTTTTCTTTTCTTCTTTAAAAAATTATAATTCCTAATGAAATATTTTATTTCTCATATTAAAATCATCAAATTATAAATTTGTTTGGATTTTCTCTTTATTTTGAGTTTCATATTGTTATTCCAATTTATTTTGTTTCCTGCTGAAATATGTGAATATTGACTTTATAAGAGAATATGAACAAAAATGATATGCTCATTAGCTTTTAACTTATTTTTCTTCTCTCTTTGTGTTGGGTCTCGGACGTGCATAACGCAGAGGAAAAAACAAAAAAATTTTGTCCAAAACCCATTCCGAGGATCCGTGTGTATCGGTTAAATCAAAGAAATAAATCTTAAAGATACCTTTCGGATTACGCTTAATCCGTGACGCTCAAACCATGCGTGTTGTCCAAGCGCCTCTGAACCGATTACCGTCCTAACCGATTTTCCGTCCATCTAGTCCGTCCAGGTCGGATCGTGCGGAAGTCATCTACCGCACACACAATCAGTCTTCACCGAAACTCTCAACAAGCCGTTCTCATCTTCTTAGGCCGAATAGATCACAAGCGCCGAAAATACGAATGCCTCTACCGGTATCCACACGAACATTCTTAAAACGGGAAGAAGAACAATATATATGCTAGTAGCTTGTTCTTCTCTTGCACAAGAAAACTCTTTTTCTTCTTCTTATTTTGTCTCACAAAAGATGTATAATTCTCTCATATAATTGCACCCTTTCATTTTGTCATATAAAAGGAAAGCACCCTTTAGTAATTTTGTCACACAAATGAGAAAGGATATTTTCTCTCTTTTTGTCTCACAAAAGAGAATGAGAAATAATGAGAGAGAGAATCATTTGGTACAATGAATTTGGAGCCCTCTATGTCCTTATATAGAGGTGAAGAGTCATGTCTATTCACACTAAGAGATGTGTATGACATCACTCATCATTATCCACATATCATCATCTAGACTCTTCTAGATTACATGATCTTGTGTGCTCATAGTCTTTATATACATATATATATCACATCTTATCACATAAGATGACAATATCTTTTGTGTCATTATTATGCAACTCATCATATAAGTCGCTAGGATTTTCTGTGCCCGTTTTAGTTTGTTCTTTGTGTGTGACCCTGTAGGTTCACTTAATGTTGGCAATAAACTTGACAGTCTATAAATCATGAGCGGACTCTAGCAAGCCATCATGACTACCCAATTTAAGTGAATATCAGTGATCTGATTTACCAAATCAACAATCACGTATTTAGTCCCTTTGTCACGCGATATCTATATCGATCATAAGGCATGTAATACATCATCCTTATATAAATCGATTAATATTTCTTGATCCCAAATTAAACTGAACAAGAACAAATAACATTAATAACTCTTATTAATTCATTTGAGTATGGCCATACATTTCTTCAGTTCAATTCATCAAGAGGCCTAAAGATATCTCTCTCATTTATGAGAGGAACAAATCCCGTCTTGATTGCACTCATCCCTCTACATGATTCATTATACACCTAATCATAACCGTTATGACTACCCGGTTAAAGGCAGTGTTAGATTATATTAAAGTATAAAATTACTCATGTTGGGAACCGAGACAATCTCAGGTCAAAGGACCATATATACTTTATGTTACAAGAATCGCTAATGACGTAAAACATGTAGCATTCTTATGGCGGGTCAGTCCAGTATATGGTCTCTGACATATACCTATGTTAATGACTTGATAGCTATTTATCCATGATCAGTAAAACATGATCATCAGTCAACTAATATACTGGTGTACATTTATAGCTTGTATATAAATATATATATTTATTTATATCCGCAAGTATATTTGTCTCCACAAATATCCTATAAATGACCAGGGACGATTTAGAATAGCATTCATAATACTTTATAGTTTTACTATCAAAGTCACGCACTTTGATGACATAAAGCTGAATTGCATATTCATGGTCTATTTTAATTATATTAAAATAACCTATACGCACATATTATATAAAATATTTTAGAATAATTATAATGTTTGTTAATTCAATCCGTCAACCTAGGTCACAAACACTTTGGCCTAGGGCATAACACCATCACTTTGATCATTCTTAATTTTTTCTCGGACGTTGGATCAATTTTTTTTTAAAATCTTAGCTTTTGATTTAAATTATTAGCACAATATCACATGGTCAGTTAAATTAATATTTTATGTTATATCTCCAATTATGTAAGAATTACAATATCAAATAAAATTTTAGAGTATTAAAAACTATATTATATTACTTAATATATTACGGGTTTTAAAAATATACATGTTATTAATCTAGATATAATCCGTATCATTTTAACAAAAAACAAAACAAAAAATAAATAAGAAAAATAGTTGTGACAAATGAGTCATGTTACATTTTCTTATGTATAGTAAACATACAATTTTCATATATATAATATCATATTTCCTTTTTACAAATCATGTTAAATATAATTATTATTTTTATATTTTTTAAATTTAATCATCTATAATTAATTCTTATGTGTATTCAACTAAAATCTATGAAATAAATTATCTTATATTTTTAAAGCTCACTACGACATGAATTAAGGAGAAGAAGTTGTGCAAGATCTGCAATCAGCCACACGATAACTTGAAACATCACACGCTTAAGATAAATATAGTTTTTCTAATTTTTGAATGGCTTTAAAAATTATTTAATTATTCTTTTTTGATATTATAATTATTTTTAATTATTTAAGTATTTAATCAGATCGCGGACTACATCCTCGCCTACGCTGCTGGCAAGGGTGTTTCTCCTTAGAAGGCCACTAAGGTTAAACTGGCGGAGATTCAGACCGAAAGATTTGAGGTGGATATGACCGAGGTAGCTTCTAATGAGGAGGGTGACATGGAGTATGAGGGCGACGACACAGATGCCGATGAGGGTGATGATGAATTGGCTGACGGTGACGATGTTAATCTTGACTGAGGGCTTAAAACTTACCCTCGGTTAGTTCTATAAAATAAATTCAAAACTTAACCTCTTAATATTCTTGTATTTAGACTCATTCCTCATCAAATCCCGAAAAATAATAACTGCATTAGATCTTTTTAGGAATTTGACATGTTTTATTGTTCTTGCGAACGGTTTCGAGCACTAACGCTTATAATCATCTTGGAAAAGCTATCTGATTCATTTAAATTAACTAAAACTTTGACCAAACCATATGCTACCGATCTCAATTCGGCATTTTTTGGTGTCGCGGTGGGCAATGCGGTCCTCCTCGTGATATAACGAAATTGGATGTCCAAAATAATTTTCTCAAGATGTGTCCACAAAAGCTCATCCACACAATCCCCTACATCTGCATGTGCAAACATATTTACCCCACATATGTGGGTGCATATATTTATAGATATGGTGGGTTTAATATTAGTCGATTATCGGAGCATTCTACCTTTCTAAAAATGTACCACCGACCTAACTTGGTACAATATGGAGATATCTAGAATATTTGAGAAATTTGACTCCTCAGCTAAGTTGAAGTCGGTTGAAGACTCTAGATCAATTATCTCAATTTTATTTCATCTAGAAGGCTCTCCATTTCTCCACTTTTATTATTATTATTATTATTATTATTATTATTATTATTATTATTATTATTATTTTCTTAAGGAAAATGAATTATAATATTCAACACCTTCAACTTCATACTTTCATCCTATGTTGATGGAGGTGAAGCTAACAGAAGAAATCACTACATTTTACCTATGTCCTTAAGGACGTATTCAGAAAAACCAGTGGTTTCTTCTATTTTTCTTCACCTTCATCAATTCTTTTATAGCCCCATGTATTATCTCTCTTGCTCTCTCCATTAGTTCATTCAGAAACCTCTCAGTATCTCCTCTCTCTCTCCATTTTGCATCTCGGGAGCACACTGCCACAATTTCTTGGAAGGTTTGTGCACCCTTATTTACACTTTTTACAGTAATGTTTTTCTTCTTTGACTTCTTTTTATTTTCCTTTTCTATTTTTTTTAAATATTAAAGATTTTTGGGCCCAAATCGGCCCATAAAGCTAATCTTGTTTTATTGATTTTAAGAAAGTATGACTAAAGGAAATAGGCCCATCAAGAAAATCGGCCTATAACTGAGACTAAATCCTAATGTATCTCTCTATATAAACAGGTCTGCACACTCTCTCCAAGCAAAACCTAATCGTGACCTTCAAATTAGATCAGTTCTCTCTTTTTCAAATCACCAAAACCTGACAATGGTGAAGGATAACAAGCTTAAGCAGCTTCAACGTGATGCTGTAAGTTTTTTCCTACTGCCTTTCTATTTATTTTATACAATAATTGTAGGCTTAATCATTTTGTGGCGAGATATATTTTTTCTGTTTTTCTCCCCTGTTTTTTTATATATTTTCCCCTTTAATAGTAGGCTTAATCACTTTGATGTAGAGATATTTGTTTATATAGAGAGATACATTATATATACTTATTTATAAATTTATAAATTTCTATATAAAAAGATCATCTCATTTAAAATGAAAGTCTAGTAAAATTGTACTCCACATTCGTTTAGGTCACAGCCGTTCGAACAATAAACTCATTAAAATATGTGCGTTGGAGAACTTTTGGACTGGGACAACATTTTATATATACTTATTTATTAATTTATAATCTATATAAAAAAATCATCCATCAAAAAATTACACAAATAAAAAAACTAATCATTTTGGTATCAGAGCAAATTTTATAAATTAAAATCAGAACAAACTATATTAGAGCAAATTGTATAAGAGCAGAAGATATTAGAGAATATGTTATAAATTTTATGTTAGTTAATTTAGTTTTGTTTGTTTTTTTGTTTTTTATTAATGTAATAACCTGGGAAAAAAATTACAACAACCAAAAAATTAATCATTTTGTTATTAAAGTAAATTTTAGAAATTAATATCAGAACGAATGATATCAAAACAAATGTTATCAGAGCATATGTTAGAATTTTATGTGAATTATTTTTATTTTGCTTATTTTTTGTTTATCACTTGATTACTATAATTAATTTTAGAGTAAATCCATTTTTGGCCCTTCAACTATTTAACTAATTCTTTTTTGACCCATAAACTTTTTATTGGTCCATTTTTAATCTTCAACTATTCAATAAGTCTAATTTTGACCGTATCTCCGATAAATGCTTACATGTCCATTAACTTAATACGTAAGCGGTGAGTAGGCATTTTATTTTGACAAATAAGTAATAAAATGGTAGCTTTTAAAAAATAAAAAATATATTAAAAAAATTACAATTTCTAATAAAATTACTATTTTAATAAAACTTATGGATAAATTATTTTGGAATGTTTGTGCACCATTATTTATACTTTTTACACTTGGGAACACACTGCCACGATTTCTTGGAAGGTTTGTGCACCGTTATTTATACTTTTTACAGTAGTGTTCTTCTTCTTTGACTTCTTTTTATTTTCCTTTTCTATTTTTTTTAAATATTAAACATTTTTGGGCCCAAATCGGCCCATAAAGCTAATCTTGTTTTATTGATTTTAAGAAAGTATGATTAAAGGAAATAGGCCCATCAAGAAAATCGGCCTATAACTGAGACTAAATCCTAATGTATCTCTCTATATAAACAGGTCTGCACGCTCTCTCCAAGCAAAATCTAATCGCGACCTTCAAATTAGATCAATTCTCTCTTTTTCAAATCACCACAACCTGACAATGGTGAAAGATAACAAGCTTAAGCAGCTTCAACGTGATGCTGTAAGTTTTTGCTACTACCTTTCTATTTATTTTATAAAATAATTGTAGGCTTAATCATTTTATGGCGAGATATGTTTTTTCTATTTTCTCCCATGTTTTTGATATATATTTTCCCCTTTAATAGTAGGCTTAATCACTTTGATGTGGAGATATTTGTTTATATAGAGATACATTATATATACTTATTTATTAATTTATAAATTTATATATAAAATGCAAGTCTAGTAAAATTGTACTCCACATTCGTTTAGGTCACAGCCGTTCCAACAATAAACTCATTAAAATCTGTGCGTTTGAGAACTTTTGGACTGGGACAACATTTTATATATACTTATTTATTAATTTGTAATCTATATAAAACGATCATCCATCAAAAAATTAGACAAATAAAAAAACTAATCATTTTGGTATCGGAGCAAATTTTATAAATTAAAATCGGAGGAAACTATATTAGAGCAAATTGTATAAGAGCAAAAGATATTAGACCATATGTTATAAATTTTATGTTAGTTAATTTAGTTTTGTTTTTTTTTTGTTTTTGATTAATGTAATAACATGGGGAAAAAAAATTACAACAACCAAAAAATTAATCATTTTGTTATTAAAGTAAATTTTAGAAATTAGTATCAGAACGAATGATATCGAAACAAATGTTATCAGAGCATATGTTAGAATTTTATGTTAATTATTTTTATTTTGCTTATTTTTTGTTTATCACTTGATTACTATAATTAATTTTAGAGTAAATCCATTTTTGGCCCTTCAACTATTGAACTAATCCCTTTTTGACCCCTAAACTCTTTATTGGTCCAATTTTTATCTTCGACTATTTAATAGGTCTGCTTTTGACCCTACCTCCGATAAATGCTTACATGTCCATTAACTTGATACGTAAGCGGTCAGTAGGCATTTTATTTTGACAAATAAGTAATAAAATGATAGCTTTTAAAAAATAATAAATATATTAAAAAAATTACACTTTCTAATAAAATTACTATTTTAATAAAACTTATGGATAAATTATTTTGGAATGTATTTTTGTATGCTCCCATGTATGGAATGTATGTATGCTCCCATATATGTAATGTATGTATGCACCCACATATGTGGAGTATATGTGTCTGAATATGCTTAATAAGCGTCCCCCCCCCCCCCCACCGTTTTTTATATATATTCATTAATATACGGTTTAATAAAATTGTTTAGAAATTTTATGAATTTATCTTTTGCCAAACATTGTCAAACACTAACTAGAGACTCATATTTATTGACTTCCCTTAGCCCTAATTTTGTCTCCCTCAGCCCCAAACTTGTCTTCCTCAACACCGGGTTGGTCTCCCACACCCACTATCTCATCGCCAACAATCATCACCTCATCATGTTCAACCAACACCTCATTAGCCACAGCCGGAACCTCATCACCCTCAATCAAATTCCCATCACCATCAGCCAATTCCTCATCACCATCAGCCAGTACATCATCGCCCTCTTAGCCATCTATTTATCACCCTCAAACTCCACATCAAGCTTTTAAGGTAAATATAGTTTTTCTAATTTTTGAATGGCTTTCAAAATTATTTAATTATTGTATTAGTTATTTTAATTACTTTTAATTATTTGATCAGATTGCGGATTACATCCTTGCCTACGCTGCTGACAAGTACGCTGCTGACAAGCGTGTTTGTCCCAAGAAGGCGACTGAGGTCAAACTGGTGGAGATTCAAGCGGAAGGATTTTAGGTGGATATGACCGAGTTAGCGTCTGATGAGGAGGGTAACATGGACTATGAGGGTGACGACACATATGACGATGAGGGTGTCAATGTTTTGACTGGGGGTGACGATATTTTGACTAGGGTAGCTTCAAGATTACATGTTGTTTTTACATTTGTGCATATCTGGGTACATGTCGTGCATGTGTGAATGCTCAATTTAATAAAACGTATGTACATATTGTGCATACGTGGGTGCATGCCGTGCATATGTGAAAATGTGGGTACATGTCGTGCATATTCGACTGTTTCTGTTTTCTCCCCTGTCGTTTCCTATTTATTTTCTAGTTTAATTGTTGGCTTACTCCCTTTTATGCGTAGAGGTCTATTTTTCAACTTTTTTTTCATCGTTACTCCTTTTTTTTCTTTCAGGTTAGTAAGATCCCTCCAGGATTCATGCTAAAACTCCACCAGGTGCTCAAATGCGGCGAGAAAGTGATCGGTCGGTTCCTTTTCTTTTTGAAGTCTTTCATTAGGAAAGTTTGTTTCCGATGCGGCAAGACGGCCTATACAGACGGGGGAATTAAAGCCCACTACGACATGAGACATAAGGAGAAGAAGTTGTGCAAGATCTGCAATCAGCCACACGATGACTTGAAACATCACACGCTTAAGATAAATATAGTTTTTCTAATTTTTCAATGGCTTAAAAAATTATTTAATTATTGTTTTTAGTTATTTTAATTGCTTTTAATTATTTAATCAGATTACGCACTAAATTCTCGCCTACGTTGCTGAAAAGGTGTTTCCTAAGAGGGCCACTGAGGTTAAACTGGCGGAGATTCAAGCGAAAGGATTTGAGGTGGATATGGACGAGGTAGCTTCTTATGTGGAGGGTGACATGGATTATGAGGGCGATGACACAAATGGTGACGAGCGTGATGATGAGTTGGCTGACGGTGATGATGTTTTGACTGAGAGCTGACTACTTAAACTCTTAATTTTCTTGTATTTATACTTGTTCCCCATCAACTCCCGGAAAATAATAACTACATTAGATCTTTTAAGGACTTTGACATGTTTTATTATTCTTGCGAACGGTTTTGAGAACCAACATTTACTAATCATCTTGGAAAAGCTATCTGATTCATTTAGATTAACCAAAACTTTGATCAAATTGCATGCTACCGATCTCAATTCGGCATTTTTTTGGTGTCGCTGAGGGCAATGCAATCCTCCTCGTGATACAATGAAATTGGATGTTCAAAATAATTTTCTCAAGATGTATGAATATTTTTCTCAATTTGTGTCCGGATATGCAAAACACATTTACTCCACATATGTGGGTGCATATATTTATATATATATGGTGGGTACAATATACTAACCTTTATCACCGCAAAATTTTCCTCCAGTGAGTAAAGTTGCCCCCTATGTTTAACCAATTTCTATATACTTCAAAAACTTCTCTAATTGTCCATTATCAACCTAAAATAAAAAAAACAATTACACCAACAAATTCATTATTGAATAAAGTAGAATCACAAAACATATATCCAATGGTAAATAAATTAATTAATTATGAGAATATGTTAACAAAACCTGAGGTCCTTGATGAATATTTGGATTAAACAGGTCACCAACCAGCCAATTTTTTGTAGTTTCAGCCATCTTTTCCACAAATTTATCGTAAATTCCTTCTTGTACATAAACACGATATCCATACAAATTTCCCCTTATTTAAACACTCTCAGTCACAACGTTAATTAAAAAACTATATACACAATATTTTTCTTAAAAATAATTAATTTATTTATTTATTACCTTATTGGTGAAAATGGCTATTTGCACGAGATTGACAACCATGTCCACATCAGCATCGTCAAGTATAATTAACTGTGATTGTCCTCCTCATTTTAGAGAAATCAATTTCATATTACTTTTCGTTGCTGCATGCATTGCCAATCTTCCCACCTCTGTCGACCCCGTAAAACTCACCTAACATTAAACCAAAAATATTACATAAAAATTAAATAGTTGAAGCAAAAACATTAATATTGTATACAAAATATATATTACCTTATCAATATCCATATTTGAAGCAACAAACGCACCGACACCCGGGCCTCCATTCACCACATACAACACTCCATCCGGGAAAAAATTATGTACCAACGGGCTCTGCTCGTCCGGCTTAACAATCATGCAACACCCAGCCGCTAACGCATGAATCACTTTAAAGAAGAACATAGTAGTAGGATAGTTCCATGGTATGATGTGCCCCACGACCTTTACAGACTTCCTTAACGTGTATTCTTGCATAGTAATAGACTCTATAAACACACACACACACACAGACATAAATATATATGGCTAAAATATTTTGGAATGTATTTATATGCTCCCACATATGTAATGTATGTATGCACCTACATATGTGGAGTAAATGTGTCTGCATAAGCTTCCACCCCAAATTTTATATATATATTCATTTATATACGGTTAATGATGGTCTTTGTGATTAAAGAAAAATAATAATGGGACTTAATTGTAAATCTAAAAAATGTTACTATAAGAATCATACATTATACTGTTGTCGTACACAAATGGGACAAATTTAAACTGAATCCCGTCAGCTCACCTCACAACGTGGGTGCTTCTGATGGCCGACTCCAATAATATCTTTCTCCTTGAAATAATATGAAGTCACCAATCAGTCTCTGATCCAAAATTTAATAAAAGACATATTTTGAAAAGTAAATGAAAAGTAAATAAATGTAAGATAAAGTTACAATTTAATTAATAATGGAAATATTAAGATAAAGTTAAATTAATTTCCATGTACTGTTTTTACATGTAAAATTTCTACCCTTGGATCTTCTCTAAGATCGTGCATTTAATTGATAAACAGCAGATAGCAAATATAAGTACATTCTAGAACTATATAATATTAGATGACTATATATGATTTAATAAAATGTATTTTATACAAAAATTGAATGCTATAAAAATAAGAAAATAAAATATGGAATGCAATTTAATTATCTAAACATTTTATATATATTACATTTGCATATTGACTTGAAAATAAATTAATTTTAATCAATTTCACTTTAAGACAAGTGTGAAAGATGTATTTATTTACGTATTTCATCAATTATGGACCATAATTTTGCGTATTATATAATTGTTTCTTTTGATACTTTCTCAATAATAGTAACCAAAATGTCATTTATTTACGTATACAAGGGCGAATCTGATTTTCAAATGCAACTAAGAGTCCAAACTCTAAAATTCCATGATATAAAATCAAGTGAATTACACAACATATATGTGATTATTATATAAAACATAGAGTTGTTGTTTTACTTTTTTCCTTGTTGGATTGTTTTTTCTAATATCATTCATTAATTTATTTTTAAAAAGACTGTAATTTTATATTTTGACTTTTTTGATGCTAAAAATATGATTCTCATGAATATATTTTTTTAATTTGAAAATAAGATCCAAAATACGATCCGAAACAAGCTAAGTTAATGAATTTAGATTCACATATGGATCTTGAATTTCTTAACAGATTTGAATTCACGTTTGGATTTTGTGACCTTCAATTGAATTTGTATATTTCCTCAATCCGACCCAAAACCAATACAATGACCGACCTAAAAGCTGGGTTCGAACTCGGCACCAAAAGGGAGCAAGGCGTCAGAGCACTCACTGTGCCTAAAAAAGGTTGTTCTGATTTCTTCAAAACACTTTAGCCAAAAAAATTAGGTTAAATATTTCAGAGATATCAGACAAGACCTTGGATAAAAGATATCTGAAAAAGAAATTTGTGAAACTGACATACGAAATTTACAAATTATGGCCAACTAATTACCAATATAACAATAACTTTATTAAAATCTTAATTTTGCTTATTATCATGCACCTCCTGACTTCAAAGGCACAAAATGAAAATACCAAATAGAAAATAAACAAAAAGAATAAGAATACCAAAATTGCCACAGTGTTTAAAGTCCCTAAACATCTCCAAAACACTATTTAACTCTACACAACCATTTCTCAAACAGGCCATATACACAAAACCATGACAAAAACAAAATCATGTCGAAATTTAAGAATTTCATCACTTCTAACGAACTTGAAATGAAATTGCTAGCCTAAATGATCTACAATGTCAATCTAAATGACTTGCTACCCAACCTGAATGATACATGACCATAATCAACATCTGAACTGAACTGTTAAATAATTCGAAAGAGAAATTCTTCCCTTTTCCATTTGTCCATCTCCCTCATGGAATAAAATTAAACCGCTCTTCCTCATCTTTATTCCATGTTCTTCACCATTATTCGAATGAATAAATTCATCTCTTCCACTCTTCCCACTCTTCCACCCTTATTCCATATAACCCAACAAACTCTTCCAAAAATACTCAAAAAAACTCCACCACTCCAATCACCCCAGCTGGCGGGTCAATCTCGACCCGTTGCACTTTTCCTCTCTCCACCAAATTCGGCAGCGAATTCGCCTCTCTAGGCAAAAGACCAAAATTAGCCCAAACAAGCACATGAGCCCATTCATTCTTACACTCCAATTCCTCTCCATTCACCTCTCCAAATCTCGCTGTCAGAGAAAAGCAACGCGGAATAATAAATAAATTAATTAATAATAAAAAGTAAATAAAATATTAAAGTAAATAAAATATTAATTTATTAAAATATTAACGGAAAATATTGATAGAAATAAAATACTAAAATAAAATATTAATATTGATAAAATATTAAAATAAAATATAACATTGAAGAAAAAATCTTCCAGTCTCGCTCGTTCTAACATTCAATTCCTCTCCATTCACCTTTTCAATCTCACTTCCAGAGAAAAGAAACGCGGAATAATAAATAAATAAATAAATAACTAATATATTAAAATATTAAATAAATAAAATATTAATACTAATATATTAAAATATTAAAATAAATAAAATATTAATTTATTAAAATAGTAACGTAAAATATTGATAGAAATAAATACTAAAACAAAATACTAATATCGATCAAACATTAAAATAAAATACAACATTATCATTCTTACACTCCAATTCTTCCACTTCCTCATTGTTCACCTTTTCGGGTCTGGCTTCGAGAGCCGCCGTCTCGTCAGAGAAAAGCAACGCGGAAAGCCGCACGGAAACTTTTCGGTGTAAATGAATTTTGTAACTCTGTACCGCGTCCAAACCGTGAGATTTAATGTGAGCGAGAGTTATGTGAAACTCTTTGAGGTTGTTTTGGATGTCTTTGTCTTTGAAGAAGGTTTTGACTCCTGAGTCCGTTTCGCCCAACTGATATAACCAAAATTTGTCGTGAGTTTAAGGATTATTTCAATATACTATTATAATTTCAATATACTATTATGATTTCAAAATACCATTGAACATTCAATATACTATTATGATGTCTGAATTGTTTTGGTTTTTTGCTTTCGTACTAGTGTAATATGAACACAATATATTGTTTATCGCCTAAAAAGAAACAAATTCAGAATAACCCAAATGGTAAATATTACTACGAAGCCTGAGGTGTAGTATAAATAAATTAAGGAAAATTTGCAAAAAAAATACTCTGCCTTATGCAGAAATTGCAAAAAAGGCCTGGTTTATTGATATTGACAATTGCAAAAAAAAAAATACTTATTACCAAGATTGCAAATAAAATATGAATAAAATAGCGTATGTTTTTTGCAATTCTCAAAAATGTAAGGACATTTTTTGTAATTTCGTAAAATTTATCATTTTTATTATTTTTCAATTTTTTTTGGCAAAAAAAATTTACCTGGTCCAAAAGGTTGACTATATCGCCAGGTGGCAAAGTTACAACTGCAAAACCAACGTTACAAGTTCTCTTTTTGGTTTTCAACTGTTTTGAGATCTCCTTTCATAATTTGTTTCAATTGCTGTGTTACACTATTCACTACTGATTCAAACGGAACATGAAAGAAGAAAAATATTATAAAAAAATAAGCAAATTGTATTTCATGTGTAATAAACATATAAGTTCAACGAAAATTAAAGCGATAAGAGAGAGTAAGTAACGAGATACCTGAATTGAATTTATGTAATCAGAATTCTCACTCAAAATATTTTTAAGTTTTGTCTCCCATTGAGCCCATCCATCTGCATACATTTCTTTTGAAGGTTTCCGTCTAAAATAAATAAATAAAAATTAATTGTTATATCATTTAAAGGAAGTACTTTCTATTTGACAAACCTTCTATGTTTTTTTGGGTGATGCTTGAATAGATTTATCCCATCTTCTAAAATTGTCTTAATTGAATCAAGAAGCGGCGTCCTAATATCAACAACAAATTATTATTATTATTATTATTATTATTATTATTATTATTATTATTATTATTATCAGGTTTCAAAAGAGCCATCTTAACCAGCAATCCAAAATGCTCATACAATTCGCTTTCAAAATCTCTCCTGCTCTGGAGAATCATTTTCACATAAAATTATTTACAAGTACGAAACTAAAAAATAAAAATAAAAATAAAAATCCGTTAAAAAAGTAAAAAAAAAAAAGTATTACTTTGCCATTATAGAAGCTGTAAAACTTCAGAAGGACAAAACCGACAATTTCAGAGCTCCCATCCACGTTACCCTTTTTCAAAAAATAGTCATCAAATATTAAGTAAATAATTAATATAAATATAATTTGGTACCCAAATAGTTTCTTAAATAAGTACCGGATAATTATCTCGCTGAAGCACACGTGAAATGAAAACAGCCAAAGCATCAAGTGAAAATGAATTACTTTCAGTTCCTACATATTTTATTAGTTAATTAGTTATCTCATAAAGAAAATCAAGTTTGTTTGTATTTTTATTTTGGACAAGTTTGCCCCTCAAACCGACCTCAAATTTTACACAATATAAAATTTGAGGGCATTTTGACCTTCTGCGCAATCTTTTTAATACATACAAAGTGTTTATTCAACACAATTCCATCTTTACACAATATAATATTTGAGGGCATTTTGACCTTCTGCTCAATCTTTTTAGAGAAAAGTCCAATTTTCCCCCTTAAACTATTCAAATAGCTCATTTATGGTTCCTGAACTTTTTATTGGTTTGATTTTGATCCCTCAACTATTCAATAAGTGCAATTTCAGTCCTTCCATCCGTTAAATGCTTATGTGTCCATTAAATTAACACATAAGCGATGATATGACATATGTTTCTAACACATAAGGAAGGATGTGATTATTATTTAAAAAAATAAATGATTCAAGAAAATTTTTATCATGTCAAATTTTTAAACTAAGGAAAAATTATCGCTTCCAACTCTTCAACATGTCATCCAAAAAGAAAATAGTAGAGATATTAAATATTCTTAACAAAATTATATATTCCAAATAATAAAAAATCTCAAAATATTTCTCCTAAAATTGACTTGACAAAAACTATAATTTATCATCAAAAAATTACAATTCATCACTTAATAGTCACATTTTTGCTTTAAAAAGTCAATCTAAATCCACTGAACTAGCTTGAGATTCCGTTCTCTTCCGCTTCGCTTCAGCACCCTATTTTTAATTGAAAAAATTATAAAAAGTTAGTTTATATATTTTGTAGAAGTTCTAATAAATTTCTCAAATTTGCAGGAAATAAAAAAATCTGAAAAATCAGCTCAAAAATACCCTATATAATCTGAAATCAAAATCCTGAAATTTGCTGACAAGACCCTGAATTTGCTGAAATTTTCAGAATACACTGAATTTTGCTGAAATTTCTAATAAAACCCTGAAATTTACTTAAAAATCCTGAAATTTGCTAAAAACCCCTGAATTTATAGAAAAAACCTTCTGTTTGCTGAAATATCCAAAAAAACACTGAATTTTGCAGAAATTCCACAAAAAACCCTGAATTTTGCTGAAATTGCTCAAAAGTACCCGAAATTAACTTAAAAACCCTGAAATTTGTTGAAAATTCCACAAAAACCTGAAATTTGCTGAAATTTCTAAAAACTCTGAATTTTGCAAAAATTTCCAAAAATGACCAGAATTTTCAAAAAACAGTCCTAAAATTTATTAAATAGACCCTGAATTTTCTGAAATTTCACAAAATTTCTGATTTCAACAATTTTGAGGTTTTTAATTTTTTATAAGCTACTTTCGAGCAAATTTGAGAATTATAACATCGTACCTTATTGTTAGGACGTCACCTTGTTGTGCCCTTGCTTGTGGGAAATGCTACATGTTATGATTTGTCCCATTCTTGTAATTGTACGCCCGCTTGGCTTTGGGACCACCCCTCCCTCCTTTCTCTTATTTTTCTTAGGTCTACCGGGCATTTTTTTGTGAATCGGAGGTAAAGGACGATCATAATTTGTCTTTGGCCAATCATTTTGACCAACAACTGGTTTCAAGAAGTGAGAATATGTCCTTTGATGTAGGATCTTTGTGTACCATGAGGAGACAAAATCCTTTGGCTCTTTCTTCATGTCAAATATGGCACAGATAGTGTGAGGGCACGGAATACCGGAAATATTCCATGCCCTACAAGTACAACTGAAATTCTCCATATCAACAACGTACCCATATTCTTTGATTTCATTTTTCCCACCTTTTATCATTTGAACAACTTCATAACCATCTTTACCGTTCCATTGCATTTTACAATCCTTAATTAGTTTTATATTTTTATTCAATTTAGACATAATTCTAGGGCAAATATCATGGTTATACTTGCCACCTTTAAGCGCTAGTGTTGCGATTCTTTCCATCACCATTCATCTTATTTCCTCAAGCATAGTGATGATCGGCTTATGTCTAACATCTAAAATCCATTTATTGAACGACTCGGATAGATTATTATCCACAACATCACACTTCACATTATCATTAAAAAAAGTCCTACACTAATGCTTAGGATCGATTTTCAGAAGATCTGTGGCGGCTTCTTCTGACTCGGCCCGGAGTGAGCCTCTTATTTCTCCAATTGGAATATATGTGCCTCACACACATCCGGTGTTCCGCATTGGGTAGATAAAGTTTGATACATTTTTCTAATCCCTACACAAAACTGAAGAGAATAAGTTTCTCAATTAATAAAATGAAAAAAAAATAATGATTTCATTACCTTCTGTTTATCGCTAATCAACGTCCATCCATCACCAGAGCCCATGTTTAGGTCCGCACTTAGCAGTTGTATGAACCACTTCCAATTTTCCGTATTCTCCACATCCACCACCGCCCAAGCAATAGGATACATCTGGTTGTTTCCGTCCCTCCCAACAGCACATAGTATCTCAAATTTGATAGGTCCCTTAGAAAAACATCCATCTAATCCAATCACTTGCCTACATCCGGCTAAAAATCCTTTTCTACACGCATCAAAGCAAATATACATTCTCCAAAAATATGGATCTCCTGAATCATGCAATCTATTCAAATTAACCCTTATAGTGCTACCTTCATTTGACTTGTTCAACGCCTCAGCGTAATCCCAAATTCTCGCATATTCCTCTGTGTAACTTCCTAACTCTTTTTTCATTACTATTAACTTTGCTCTCTTACATTGACTCAAAGAAACTGAAACCAACATTTCATTTCTTATTGTATCTCTCATATCTCTTAATCTCCAACCAGGTTGTGAAACAATTCTTGCTTCATACTTCTTTGCAAGAATCGGTGCCGTGACATGACTACACTTAAAAGAATACAAGCATTTGTGTTCAGAGTTGAGCGATTTAATCATAAAAAGCCCGCTTTGCTTATGTAATGAGGCATACAAATACCAATCACACCCTGGCCATTTGCATACCGCTTTAACCCTCTACTTATCATTTTTATCAAATTTAATATTTTTCGCGTTTTCAATTGCATAGTTTTTTACTGCCACCCTAAATTCCTCAACTCCGATAAACGTCATACTGAGAGAGAAATGGGATAGCTCTTCAACGACTTCTTCTTCACCACTCTCAAAAAAACTATCACACTCGTTAGAATTATCTTCATTGTTGATAGTTTGAATAGAATTATCATCTTCACTCTCTTTCTCCTCTAACGCTTCATCGAAAGATACATCAACTAGAGAATCCAACCCTACTACTCTTTTAGGTGCATTGTCACCCTCTTCATCAACCGCCACATGTTCCACGTATATATCAATAAATCCATGATTCTTTGAGTTTAACATCATTTCTCTTACCGATTCATCACAATATAGGTTCACAAAATTACCAATTGCACCTCTCTATAAAACAGTTTAAAAAATTCATTCAATCCCAATTTCTCTTTTATGATATGCAGAAGGTCACAATATTTCATTCCAACTATAAAACTACCCAATTTAACAATATTTCCGTTCACATACTCCCAATTAGTACCATCAAGCTCAAAATATCCACCGTAAAACAGATTGACCTCAAAATTGTTCATGTGTGCAAGACCTAGAACATAATAAAAACAAATTTGAGAAAAAAAAGAATGAATCGTTTGAAATAATTAAGCCCACTACATCATCAAGGCTAAAGGCAATACTGGAATCTATACTGTATTGAATTCGGTCAATAGACTGAATGGTTGAAATCATGAGATACAGAAAAAGATGGATAGAAAATAACAAACCTTAGAAGAGCCATGAGAGGAGATATTTCTAACTAGGGTTTTAGAATTTGGCTTCGCAGGAAAGACTCTTCGTCTTCTGCTGGAGAGATGAAACAGAAAGAGGGAAAACGGAAAAAATAGGAGGGAGAAATGGGGGAATTAATGAATATTTTAATTTTTCCAAATATTAGACATGTCATTTTTTTTTAACATGTGTATATGCCACGTCATCGCTTATGTGTCAATTTAACAGACACATAAGCATATAACGGATGGAAGGATTGAAATTACACTTATTGAATAGTTGAGGGATCAAAATCAAGCCAATAAAAAGTTCAGGGACCATAAATGAGTTACTTGAATAGTTGAGGGGATAAAATTGGACTTTTCTCATCTTTTTAATACATACAAAGTGTTTATTCAACACAATTCCATCTTTCACTCCATTTTTAATTAGTTTGTTTGTATTTTTTTTTGACAATTTTGCCCTCAAACCCACCTCAAAATTTTACATATACTTGAGGGCATTTTTATCTTCAGCAAAATCTTTTTAATACATAGGAAGTTTTTATTAACACAATTCCATCTTTTACTACATTTTATTACACTCCGCCAAAAAAATAAACACAATAAAATACTAAATTACAAAGTTTAATAATTTATACCTTCAGAGTCAGGAACGAGAGGGACAGCTCTCCGAGACATATCCTCAATCTGAACTCAATAGAAAAAAAATGAAAAATTCAATTTTTTATAATTTGTAGAAATAAAATTTGAAAAAAGTAACATTTTCCCAAACTGCAACATTAGGGGCATTTTTGTCCGCAAAAGTTATGGTATTCGGCTCCTTCTCTTGCTGATCAGAAATCATTGGCCAATATTTCCCTGTAACTATATAATAAAATACATATATCATATCAAATGCTTAAAAAGTGCCTTTTTTATTCATTTATTTTAACTTTTTTTTATCCTTAATTAAAGAGAGAAAATGAAGACATAATTAAAGTTCAAATATAGTTACAAATAAAAAAAGACCCACTAAAAGCAGTCTTAGTATCAACCAGCATATAACGGAAAATATTTTACAGAAATTTGCAAAAGAGCCCCTCATTATGTACAAATTGCAAAAACAATCCCTCCTTTATTGGAAATAATAAAAAAAACTCCTAAAAATAATTGTATGATAAAATATAAATACATATCTTTAATTAAAGTTTAAATAAAGTTACGGATAAAAAAAGACCCAATAAAAGCAGTCATATCGGAAATTTGCAAAGAGCGGCTTCATTATGTATAAACTAGTCACAGTAGGTGCGTTGCACGTGTTATACCTATCTATTACAAATTTAGCCTAGCTACTTTATTGCACCATTTTCATTTTTCTAACTTTTTCAATTATTTGTTTCCTTCTTCTTGTGTTCAAAATTCAAATTTTTAATTCAAAATGTTAATAAATGCAATAATTGTAGTTACACGACCTAAATATTTTACATGCTATGTTAGGTAGGTGTAAAGTATACAGTGTTTCTGCCGAAGTGAATTTAGAAGTTGAAGTGCAACATGTAATACATTTTTTCGTAAGTGTTATATATTGAGGATGTATGCATGTACAAGGAATGGGTGAATTTTTTGTAGTAAAGTAAAAATATTGGATGGATGAATTGCTTGTATATTGGATGATATGAAGTGTATGTAATCACTGTACAATTTTTTCTTTCATAACACTATATGTGTAACTAATTCTTGTGATTGTGTGAATTCTAAAGTTTTGAATTGTTTATGTATATAATTCTTCATGAAGATTGCTAAATGAAATAAAGTGAGCATATGTCAAACTTTAGTGGAAAATGATTCTTCATGAAACAACGCAAAACAATTCTTCATGTGGATTTAATTGATACAATAAAGAAAATTATACCATACTTCCAAAGTCCTTAAAAATGAAGCAATAATCAATGGCAAATAACAAATCTAATAGCATTTACAAATTTTCAGTGTCATACAAATCAGGGAATGGCACAAGTTCTATACAAGACATCAAGACATTGACAATTATCTATTCACAAATTTACATATTTACAACCTCATAAATTTACAATATTTGAATTACTTTAGTTGTTTGTCGCTCTTCACCCAACTTATTTGATCTTATATACACATGTATCATCAACCTGTACCATCTCCTCAATCTCATAGCAGATACGTCACATATGCACATGAAACAGTCCTACAATTTCTTATGCAACAACATTACTTCTGCATTGGAAGACAAGAAAATAAAACAGAATTAGAATCCCAAAACATCAATGAAAGAAGCAAAAGGGAATTAATGTACGGTATAGTACAAGTAAAATCAGGCGTTGGCACACATGCTAGAGTTACTGGTTCAGTGCAGAACCAGTGCAACCAATTTGGAAAAAGAAACAAAAGGAGAATTCCATAATTGCAGCTATCTTGCTTTTATTTATAACTATTATAATTCTTATTCTATATTCAAAGTCACAAAACCCTTAATTTTAGGACTAATGAGTTCATATTAGGACTAATTACTTAGTAAATATCTTCAGAACCCTAAAATAATTATTGTAAAGACCCTAACATTTGGCCAAGTTAGTTAGTAATCAAGAATTAATCCTAATTTCTTCAATCACACCCTAATCAAACCAGTTAATCCAAATTCTTCAATTAAACCTTTATCTCCAATCAAACCCTAATCAGACCGAGTAACCCTAAAATTCAAGACTCAAGTAACCCTAACTCAAACCAAATTCAACCAATTACCCTTAATTCGTACTTGTAATCAACAAATTTAACCAGAATTAAGACCAAATTCAGTGTGTGTGAGATTGGAACTGAAATAAGAGAATACATCACAAATTAGCTGTACAAAACTTGAGATTTGAAATTATTATGAAATTAAACCAAAAAAAGAAGAATGTGAGAAACAGACATGTTGATTGAAAGCTTTGATCAATCTTTCCATCCATCACTCACTCAATCAGTTCAGTTGAATTAAAAGCGAAGAGACAAACCAGCTTCGAGAGGAAGAAAAGGATATCAGGTTTCAGAGTTCATCTGAGCATGAATCTGAACAAAATTGAACGATGGATTTGTAGTATCGGATTGCGCATCATCAATTTGTTAAAAGTTTGACATCATTCTCTTATATTTTTATATTTTAAACAATAAATATTTTTCATTTTAAGTTCTTGTTTACATATTATAATTTATTTTAAAATGATAATGAATTCCTAAATTGTTATAATATAACATGTATATTTTACATATGATTTAAAAAATGATCTTAGAATTCATTAAAATAAGAGTTACGTCATCCATTATATAACTTAACAAATGTTAATATGACTTTTAATTGCTTGGTGTACACTATGATTTATGCAATGTAGTTTATATCATATCGATACACCTTTGTCATCTCTAGTATACCACTTTTAATGATCAACTTATCATTTTTTGACTCTAATGTACTATCTCGAGTATATTTGTTCAAGTACAATTTTAATTGTAAATTGGAATGTCAATATATATTCTAGAACTAATATAGTTTTTATCTGTTGAAGTAAAATTTTAATTGTAAATTGGAATGTCAATAGTATCATTTTTAACCCTTTCTTCAACTCCAGTCTATTCAGGTGCGATTGGTAGATTCAAATTAATCTTCATTTCTCATTATAAAAAAACCCATTTATCCAGGTTAAAATAGTTCAGGTCTACTTGTTCGATGCCAATATCTGCAAATTCTCAAAGAATTATTTTTTGAAATTCAAAAATCAGTCAAACACAAGCAAAATATGAAGAATAGTTTAAATTTAACTTATCGCATCCAATTGAATGCACTCTTTGAGCATACTTTCCAAATTTTGAACGTTCCATACCCAATAAAGAAGGAATGAAGATGGATCGAAAATGTTCAATACAAATTGTTACTGTTACTGGACATGTTTACTTGAGCGACTGATACAGCTCAAAGAAACCAATCTTCAGGAAAAAAATATGAAAAACAAACACTAATCCTGCCCCTGTTACTTTCATATATTTGAGGAAAAAAAAAAGAAAATAAGATACTAATTGAGGCAAATCCGAGGCGCTTATGCTTCTCAGACTGTTGTGCTCGTTGCCCAAAGCTACTCATTCTAAACAGCCCCTAATTAAATTTGGCAATAGCAAGTCGAGACCATATTGTCCTTTAGTGCCCAATTAGGATTGAATTTTATCTTTTCAAAGAAATTAATTCGCTACGAAGGTTGAATAGTTACACATAATTACTCAATTTTTTCCCCAAATAAGTACTTGCACCAAATGGAGACAAGCACAGACTCATCAAACCGTAATCAATTCAAAAGAGAAGTACAAAAAGGAAAGACACTGACTTGCGAATGGTGTCTCATCATGAGAGTCATGAGGAACTGGACGGCGGCGCTGGTATCCTCGCCAGATGAAAGGACGGTGGATTTGATGACTCTGAGCGGAGCTGACCGGTGGCGCCTATTACGGATCTGAACAGCGGCGCCTATTGCGGAGCTGATTGGCGATTCTGAGGTTTCTGCTTCGATTCGATTGGGAAATGGCTTGAGAAAGAGAAAGAGGAAGAGGAAGAGGGATCAGTTCATTAGGTCTGTGCACTGTGGACCGATTCATTTCGTTACTTGTTTAGAAGAACCAAGTCTGTTCAATTCATTATTTGTAACCTTCTCATTTGATGCTTAATTTGGACCCATCCACGTGTCGATTTCTGAATGGCTATGCGTTGAAAAGTGCACATAGCTTCCCCCTTCTAATATACAATACATAGTAGATTGCAAAAAACAAATCCCATCTTTGGAAATAACAAAAAACTCCCTCAAAATAATTATATGATTAATACAAACCTTTCTTAACTTTATCACCCTCAAGTCTATTCACAGGGCGATCATCACCAAGTCCATCTGGATTCTGGACTCTTCATTATTTCTGTGCACAGAGCTGATTTTCCACATCAAGGTAATCCTAAAAATCACACAATTAAGACAATATACATAATCTTAAAAATAAAAATAAATTTATAAAAGAGAGAAGTTACTTAGCCCCCAAATTCACCGTTTCGCCGTTCGAAATTAGTTTTAAGAGCCGCGACTGGAACGAGGATGTTATTGACGAAGTGAAAAACAATCCGTTGTCGCGGTTCATAATTTGTCAAGTTGTGGTTTGAAGGGTCGCCATGCATGTATTCCTCCATTTGTTCATACGATTCACCTCGTTGCCGGCATAGCCACCATTTTGGGTTGGGAGTCGGTTCCCATTTGCCTCACTCGGGTCTCGAAGTTGCGGAAGTAGCTGACAAGTTCTTCCGGCCCGATATCTTTTGTTGCTAGCATAGTTTCCAACGGAACTCGAGTACTTCCTAACTCGATGGCATCGCCCTAATTAATTTACCTACAACTCGATTATCGGTTAGTTTCTCTTCTAAAGCGGTGAATCCGTTTCGGATATGCGACATATCCTCGACGGGTTCACCTTCAATCATCCGGAAATTATCAAATTGTTGTTCAAGTCTCATTAATTTGGTTCTTTTCATTTGATTATTTCCCTCAAATCTATTTAGGAGAGCTTTCCACATTTCATTAGAATTCTCACAACCATCTATTATTACAGAAAAAATGTTTAACATATGTGTGAGAATGAGGTTATGTGCCATTATGTCAAGAGTCTTATTTGTTTTAGTGTCTTCGGTATAGGTTGTGGTACTATTTGTTACAAAGTCTACGGTAAAATCATTTTCTACTACTTTTCGAAGACCGTGAAGATCAAACGCGTTCATCATGCATCTTTTCCAGACGTTCCAGTTCTTGCCGTCAAGTTTGTCGGGATACGCGATTTGAAGACGGTTGATCGGAGGAGTCGCCATGAATCAAATACACGTTATTTCAAATTGGAATTTGAAACGGTCTGTATTCCTGCTCTGGTACCAATTGTTATTTATTGGAGGCCTATAGGGGGGTTTAATAGGCCTAAACGTGCGGAAACGTGATACTTGAACTTTTTAGGGTTTTTACTTTTTAATTATTTTCAGACTTTTGTTGATGGTTGTTTGAATACTAATTAACAAAAAAAAATAATAAACAAGAAATTAAAATAAAGAGAAAGAGTAAAGAGATACCGAACACACGAATTTGTTTACGAAGTTCGGCGAGGTGGTTGCGTTAGCCTTAACCATCCGTATACTCGCTAGCGGCCCTTACCGCGTTCACGAGTTGCCTACTCTCCGGGACTTGCCTTGCGGCTCCAATAATCACTAACAAACAAGATCGATTACAGGACCTCGAACCACCGCTCGTCTTACAACAACCTTGACGAATCGATGGAGCAATAACTTACAATCCGATCTCAATAAAGTCAACAAACAAACACGAGCAACACGCTCAAAAACTCCACTAATCTCACTTTAAGATTTAGATAATTTAACTAGTATTAAGAAGAGAGAATTTCTGCTTTTTATCAATGGAAATCGTGTTATTTCTCTGAGAAGGCGGCCACCTCTTTTTAAAGGCGGAAGGAGCAGCCTTCAGAAAAGGAATCATGCGCAGTTCCGTTGTCAACGGACTGTAAAAACAGAAGGGAATTAAAGTCAAATATTCTCCCAATGGCTAAAAATCTAATGGTCCATTGCCAACGGAATAGTTCCGTTGCCAACGGACTATACAACACAAATTGACAACCGATGTCAGGGAGAAAAATCTCCAACGGGTCAGTTCCGTTGTCAACTCAATGGTCCGTTGGAAACGGACCACTTCCGTTGTCAACGGAACTAGCCAGAAATAGGCAATTAGCAGATTATACTCTCTTTTCAATAATAATAATTAAACTTCTCACCAAACTAAACCCACACTAAGAGCTAAGAAGCTTGCTCCCACGCCTTGAAATACTCTCTTGAAATTCTTTGCATGCGTGACGACTTCTTATTCTTCTGAGACAGGCAGGATGCGACCGAGACATTTCCGAGAACTTGATCGTGCGACTATCTAATCAAGACATTCTCACAAAAATATATTAGTAGTTCGGAATAGTTTTAAATATCATCAAACTGAGAACAACATATATGTGATATTTAAATATTTTTTTAGAACTGAAAATGAAGTTTCTTAAAACATTTACAAAGACCAATGTTTCATTATTGGGATATAATTATTTAAACATAATAATTTGAACTTGAAGAATATGAATTATATTTTAATGTTTTGTAAGGAGAAATATTTACTTAACAATTTAATGTTATAGGAGCTTAATTCATATGTTTTTTTGGCACTGTAAGAATACAAACAAAATTAGGGCAAAGATGGATCAATTTGTAATATAGTTTTGTAATTTATAATTATGTTGATAAAATATATATTATGTAATGAATCCTCCATCGGTTAAAATATGATTTGTTACAAATTTAGATATCAAATAGAGGGCAAAAAAATCAGAACTTGGTTATAATCTTCTGTCCTACGGATATTGCTCACACGGACCACGTTTCTCATTGGTTCATGATGTATATGAACCTGATTCATTCAACGTGACAGAGTCATGTGATAGGTTTGATTTTGAAAATGAGGCGTCATTGTTCCTGCTATATTAATTTGAAATAATTTATTTTCAAAATTATTTTACTTTATTTTATTTTCTAAATATATTTTTGTTATTTTTATATAAAAAAATTCAATTTTTGGTTTTTAGATTGTAAAAAAAAATTCATAAATTTTAGGGTTCTTTTATATCTTTTTATGCATTTAATGGGAATAAATTACATTTTGATATTAGAGGGGGCAAACTGAAAAATGTCAATAAAAAAGAAAAAAAAAGGCATGATGAATTGTGCAGCACATGCACAGGAGAGAGGAATTGGTGGCTGCATGGGATTTACTGTAAATGTAGCGAGTTAGAAGTATCTATAAATCTGACTCGTTATTACAATTCAGTAGAGTGTTACCTACAGAAAATTAAAACAAATTGGACACGTGTCAATCAAATGGGATAAAATGAGCTTTGTACGTAGTGCACTAAAAATGCACTGACGAGTGTAGTTTTCAATTTCCTTCTCCTGCAACAAATTTTGATATCAGAACGTACCATTTTGCCAAAAAAAAATATTATTTATTTAATTTTTTTAGACTATTTGCCCGTAAGTCCATTATTTAATTAATGAGAAATTATTCGGAGTGCTCAGTTTTTGAAGTGTCCAGAAGTGCCCACCATACAGTTTTAGCTATACACATATATATTTGCACTTGAATATACCTTTTGTGCTTACAAATATACCTTTTTGAAAATATATTTTTTTGTAATTTCACTATACCTTTTGTATTTAGAAAAATATTTTTTTATAATTTCATCATACCTTTTATAATCGGGCGCTACTGAACGCTCCAAAATGCTGGCACTTCATATCTAAACTCTTAATTAATTTAATCCAATCAAGTATGACCCAGCTGAGATTTGAAAGTAATTACAATCAAACCAACACAATATCACAAAAAAACATGACACGGTCACTTCTCCAACACAATATCACAAAAAAACATGACACGGTCAAATGATCCAAATATCTGTACAAAACACTTTAAAAATGTCTACTTACAAACGTCAACTTTACTCTTTTGGCGAGCAATACATAATGAGTAATGGGTTCCACATGCTTTCAAATCAAATATAACTAGCAATATGCTCGCGCTTTGAGCAAGATAGTATAGCCTCAACAATAAGCATTTGATATTCAATGCCAAACCATTTTACATGTTTTTACTATAATTTATCTATAATATCTACAGTTTTAACATAACATGATGTTGATATTGTATCTCAAATTATGCAAGCATCAAGATAATACTGACATTAAAAATCCACACAATTTTGTTATTGAGCTGAATTCACACAATTTTGAGTCGCACTATATTTTTAAATTCTCAACAAATATTATAAACAAATAACCATTCAAATCCCATCCATATAAACTATGAGGAAGACATATGCTTCAATATTTAGCTTCTGACTTGCTTTCTGGAAGACCATAACTATGATTTTTGTCTTTCAATTTCATGACTTTCTAGATACTTCTCTATCAATTCAAGGTCTTATTTTAAGCTAATTTCTCTCTGTCTCTCACACTGCCCATCTTCACGCTTTGGGCCCCTTCCCCATCTTGATTTCCTGCCTTTTTCCTCTATAACATTAAAAAAATGTTCACAAATTTAAGAATTGAAATTACAAATCACATAATTAACTAATTTATTTGATGATGTCTTTGGAAAATTAACTTACTGCGGTGTCAAAATCAACAGACCCAAGTTGTCACAAAGAGATGCATAATTGAAGTGCTATCCTTGTGGCTTGTATAATTCTCCACCCAAGTTATCTTAACTCAGATTTATAGCCTCATCAAATGTATTTTCATCTTTAATCAATTATATTAAGCACTGAAATAATAAATTATTCAGGAGTTCAGACTCAGATAAGTTCAAATACATGTTCAGCAAGACTGCAAGCTTTGTCAGGTTACTTAAGACCAATATTGAGTTTTTTTTTGCAGTTTCCAGTAATGCAAGGACATGCTGCAAGAGTAGCTTCCAGTGATGCAAGGACTTGAGTAACTTTTCCTCAATTATTTCATAGGTTTAAAACTTGTTTCGTAAGCCAACATGGTGCTCTTGTTTTAACCTCAACCAAGTACCTTACAAATATTATAATTTTTTTTTTTTTTTTTTTTTGAACTTCTCAAGTAAGGAGGTTTATTTGAAAGAAATCACTCTTGACGAGTATCGAAACCACAACCTCTTGGTTGGTGGGGTGATGCCTTTACCGTTTGAGCTAGCAAGTTTTGGCACAAATATTATAATGTTATTTCAGAAAAAAGGAAATAAACCAAACCACCAACCCTAAAGCTCCAGTTTTGAATGCAAATCGTAACCCCAATTTCGCTTGCGATAATCATCCTTCATCTTGAGACAACATTTTGGACTTAGCCAAAGTGGCATAGTCTTGCTCTGTTCGTCCTCAATCTCTCTTGTACTCGCCAATGGTTGTCATCTGTCTCACGCACCTCTCATTTTCATTTTCAACAACAGACAGAAAAAATTATAAACTAAAAAATATTAATTTGAAATCAATATCAATAAGGGGAAAATAAAACAACCGAAGTAATATATTAGAAAACAAAGATGAACTATATAGCAATAAAGCAATCAGTCAGCGCATAGAGTACCAAATCAATACGGCACCAATATTCTTATGATTTTCGACCTAGACTTAATGCTCGAGAACATTCATGTCAAATAACCCTCATATGATCAACTAAACCAAAAAAATGAAGAAAGCATATAAAATATTCATACAAATGTATTTCACTGGAAATATAGATTTGTTACCTTAAAAGCACCGGAAAAGAATTAGTTAAGACCATGGCCCATCGAGTTCTCAGTACCGGTTGCAACACTCAAAGGGTTCAATGCTAGTCTCTCTCAGTAGAATTTAATATTAGCTTTAGTTAGTTTTCTGTTCATCAAGAGTAGTTGCAGTTTGGTTGATGCTAATTGAATTTGCGGTTGACTTTGTTTGGTAATGCTTCCTCGTCTTTTTCCAGAATTTGTCCAGAATGGTGGATTCTTGTGGAGAAGGTTCAGGAATTGTACTCGAGTTCTCCAATCCGGCTGCCTGCTTGCGTAAAATGATATATCATTATACGGATATAATAATGATAATAAAAATATAATCCAATTAGTGTGAAAAAGATAACTACTATATGAGCCGTTTATATTTCTTCCCGGAAAGAGAGTGAATTAGAATTAGATATAATTAATTTTTGCTTTTATTTGTGTTCTTACCTTGTGTTTTTAACTAAAATGAGTTTCAATTTTAAAACTAATCCGTTAATCCGATTTACATGAACTATTCATCCTTCAATTGTGCTTCCGTGACTCAATTTTTCTCCATTTTAGTCTCGATTCACGCTAGTGATATGTATGGGTGTCTGCTTTGGATTTATGCTGGTACCACTCCACTATAATTATCTTAGGGAGCTGAACCACTTTTTCCCCAATTTGCACTGAATTAGATGTAGTACAATACCATATGGTCGATTCCTTTCTCCAAGTTTCAGTCTTTACTTGATTTATTCCTAATATGTCCACAATTTTTATTTAAAAGATCCCAAATTGCAACGGACAACTGACAATTAATTTCGTAATTTCACAAAATAACCCTTCAAAAAGAGAAAATTACTAAAAAAAAATAAGTTGAGAAATCCACTCACCCAAGGATCAGAAGAGAGCGCTGGTCTTCGCGTCCAAAGTGAAGACCTAGAGCAAAGCGGTCAATTGTTATTGTTCTCCTCTTTCCGCCGTATCTGTCTGAGACTACTGCATCAATTTGAGAGAGAGAGATAGATAGAGGAAGAAGAGAGGGAAAATGAAATGAGGATCGGTGCGAGAGAGAGATAATAGGAGAAAGATTAAAGAGAGGGAGAAGCTCGGTCAGAAAGTGGGAGACAAGACGTATAATAATAATAATAATAATATAATAAGTTTTATTAACAGAGCAATAGAGCATGTAAGCTAACATCTTTATCTATTAAATAACAATAGTTCTATTTACATTTTTCTATAAAATAGAAGTGTTTTGTTCATCTTTTTGAAATTGAGGAACGTCATGATCCAAACTTCATCTGAGCAAGGGTCTGAGAGCCTCAATTGGGTCAAAAGTTCGTACAAATTAAGCCATACTGAATGTTAGAAGTCCTCTTTTATGTCCTCAAAACTAGAGCCGGTAAATCTAACCAAACCCAAAAAACTTGTCCAAGTCGCCCCAAAATAGAAATGACCCGAATCCAAACTACCCGAAACTCGGACCAAAAATATGAATGGCCTGAAACCAAAGTTATTAGATTATATGATTAATTCATATTTCCGATCTTATAAAAAATCAAATCATCATCAGGCCATTATGAATTAATCATATGATCAAACTTAAAACATCTCAAAAACAGTAACTTGCCAAATGACACAAAGAACGTAACATGTAAACAAGCAGTGCGAAAACAAAACAAAAAACACTTAGACTCCAAACAAGGAGAATACATACTTACAAGATTAAAAAATAGATTACTTATAAAAGAAACAGTGTGAAAGGAGAAAAGAATTAATACCTCAATAAATTCAAAAAAAAATTATTTTAAAAAACAACTCCAAAAATCATATTTGCCCACATTTATTTATCATGCTTCAACACATCACATATCTTTCATGTATCCAGTCTTATCCAAGTTTAATTTGATCATCAGGTCTTCAATAGGAAACCAAAGAAAAATTTATATAAAAATAAAAGGGTTTTATAGAAAGTTTGAAACAACTGTATTTGATAAATAACAGCAAATCAGTTATCCAAATAAGAATAAAATATAAAATGATTATTAACTTCAGAAAGATCAAACAATAGTAACAAACGAACACAAACATGAATTAAAGAAGAGTATAACAAAATGAAATTCAATATAGGTGTTCATAAATGAATAGTTCCACTTAAATTTCTCACTCTTCCCTCTCTCTTTCTATCAATATGAGTCATGACAAGGACTCAATTGCATTCCAACTGAAATACAGGGTCTAATGGTGCATTTATCCCTTACAGAAATTTTTTATCGATTAATCATGAGGTCATTAGAATGATAAATATAAAAGTGGCAGTTAAAAGGGCAAAAACATAATAGCAAGAAAACAAATAAAAGAAAACACTCTCAATAAAAAAAACCTAGTACCAAGAAAGAAGAAAAAACTTAGAATTTTATGTAACGCCTTCATAGTAGTTTAATGGTAGCTCAACATACTAAGTTCCCTGGGGCCAAGAAATATGTAAAAGGCTTTATTATGTCTGTGTGAGTGAATGAGAAAGCGGATTCAGATTTTATATAGAACCCTAGAAAATCTCAAAATATCATATATAACCCTACAAAACAAGAAACATCCATCCAATCCTCTAAAGCCTTTAAATTATTTCAGGCTTCTACAGAGAACAAAGTTACAGATTTCCATTCTTATACTTCTTGTTAATCATCAGGCCTTTAACAGAAACTCAATAAAAATGGTTTGGAAAGACTTTATTAGAAATTCAAGCTTGGTTCGGAAAGACGATTTCACATGAAAAATTGTGAAAATAGTGGTAAATAAACAAATTCCTACAATTTTACTAATTTTCATCCAAACACACCACTTTGCATATATCCTAAAGTTTACAATCTTCTAGTATTTGAATTTTGCAAATCCTCATCCCTAAAAATATCCTAATTCTATACTACAAAATTTTACACATCCAAACAAGCCCTAAGAGAAATGAAAAAACTAGTCTGAATATTAATTAGTAAACTGCAACGGTCATAAAAATATGAATAGTATTGTTTTCTTAAATGTGACATCTGACTAGTCCCCCCTGTCGTATTTTTCACTCTTCACACTTAATTTTATTTCCAAATTAAATTGCATCTGGTGGTATATCCGTTTCTTTTTTAAGTGAGAAGAGTCATATGGTACTAACTTTTTATTTCAATAGCCACTTTTTTATATTTATCTTTCTAATGGCTTGATGATGAATTGAACTTAATAAGAACAGAAATCTAAATTATATATTTTCTATTTAATTCCGGTAAAAAATTTCAGGACTGCTACGGTGAGTCCACAGAGAATCCGCCTGCCTCAATATCCATGCATGGAATGTGTTCGGAAAATACCAAAAAAAAAATTCGAAAACACATTGACCGTGCAGTCCCGACGAAGCGTAAAACACACGTGTGGAAATTCAGAAGTGTGATACCCAGGGACGGAGATAGAGGAGGGTCTAGAGGGGCCATGGCCCCCCTATAAAATCCACAGAGAATCCGCCTGCCACAATATCCATGCATGGAATGTGTTCGGAAAACACCAAAAAAATGTGTTTTCGAAAACACATTGACCGTGCAGTCCCGACGTGGCGTAAAACATGTTAGAAATAAAGCCCAAATAAAATAATTAAATAAATAAATTATAATTTAATTAAATAGAAAATAAAAATAATAAATATATTTAATCGAAAGATCAAGCCTGGTGTGGCCATGCGATCGAGTCGCGACTGCACTAAAGGAAGACCGCGCCCTCTTATGCAGGGAATATCGCTGATTTGCCTCTGAAGTTCTACATCTCGAGCCTAACCTCGAATCTACGCTGGTAGCACAGTCACGAAGCGGATGACGTTCACTTCGAAAGAAATGAAGTCGTGCACCGAATTTTCCGATCAAGTTGTTGATTGAATTGAATTAGAAGAAATAATATATAGTTATTCTTGTAGAGATCGAGAGAGAGAGAGAGAGAGAGAGTTGTATTTTCAGTTTTTGTTGTATCAAAACTTGGAGAGAAGAGAGTCAGAGAATTGATTGTATTTCAGTTCTATATTTAGAAAACCGAAATGGGCCAGGGAAGGTAGAGGGGCATCTTGACTGAGTAAATTATATTTCATTTTAATAAAAAATTGTCCCCTCTTTGATTTATTTTCATATATTAATTATTGGAAATAAATGCCCAATCGCCAAGGAGAATTTCATTTCCTCATTAACTGTATATAATTCCATATAATTTTGCTCTATTAATTATTGATACTCAATAATCAAGTTTTAAAATTTAAATGTATTATTTATAAAATAATACAACAAAACACGTGTGGAAATTTAGAAGTGATCAAGAAGAGTAAAATTCTGCTTATTATGAAGGATAAATTGTCAATATTAAAAGATTAAGTTCTGCACGATCCACTGAGATCCAGGTGCTTATCGCACGGATTCGTCCCTCAAAAAAAAAAAGATAAATTATCATTTAAAGAATAACTTTTTCTTATCACATATTATGTCATGGTCTGGATTCACGTTGAATTCATAACGATGAATTCACCGTAGAATTGAATTTAAATGAATCATTAGATCCTATATTTTAATTGGATTGTAGTTTAGTTCTTTGATATTGATTTAAACAATATAATCAATATTACATAGAGAGAGAATTTTACATAGAACATTTTATCCGGGCTCCAAATAATGTATCCTATTGAGCTATCAATATATAATTGAAGGGAAATATGAAAGTGTGACAGATTTGAGCACGCCTAAAATGCGACGGAATTCTGTATGTACTGTTTTTCGAGATTTTAATATACTATTTTTTTAATATATTATTTTCATTGTTTTACATATATATTATTTTTGTGCCTTTTTTTATTTTTTGGAGTTTATATATAATGTTTTTCCGTTTTTCAATATACTTATACTGTTAACAAAAAATGAATTATATATACTATTTATTGCTCTATATATTATTTTTTTGTGAAAAAAGAAAAAAAAGAGGTCGTGCTGCATGACGAGAAGCCCCCGTCGTACAACATCAATTTCCATAATTTAATGAAGGCATCTACATTGAATTTCATTTTCTTTTATTCTTTTTCAATTCAATGAATTTTTATTTGTTTGTTTGTTCACTTTTTTTTGTTTATTTTTGAAGGAAATGTTTGCTCATTTGTTACTAGTGTTTGATATTATCTGAAATTAATAATCCCTTTATAGTTTTATTCTCGATTTATATTTTGATGTCCTAATTTTGAATTTTATTTCGGATGTTATTTGTTATATCTACTAGGATAATGCTCGCGCTTCGCGGCGAGTATTTCAATTTTCATAGTTATTTCATTCTAATAATTTCTAACTTACAATTATGAAAATTCAAAAGTAAAATTTGTTAATCCATAATACATAATAATACATGAGAATTCAAAATTGTTATCTTTAATTTTCTTATGTCATTATGTCTTGACATATTATATTAGAAAAATAAATTAAGTATTAATTTAGGCTTAGATGAATGAGATCAGAAAAAAATAAAATGCAAGATAATTTATTTCGAAGATTTTAGTTGAAACTACATAAGATAAAATTATAGATGATTAACTTTAAAAAAATAAAAAATTATTATTATATTTAATATTATATATATGAGAAAAATATGTATACTATATAGGAAAATATAAGATTACTCATTTTCTTCAGCCTATTGTCACCGCTATGTTTCTTATTTTTTTTAGATGTTAAAATGGTATGGATTACACATATGTTATTATGAAACCCGTAATACATTAAGTAATATAATATAGTTTTTAATATTCTGAAATTTTGTTTGAGATGATAGTTCTCACGTAACGGAGATATAACACTGAACATTAATCTAACTAATCATGTAATATTATGATAATAATTTAAATTGAAATCTAATATTTGATAAAAATTTTAATTCGACGACGGAGAGAAAATTGATAATAGTTCTCTTGAGAATTTTCAAAAAGAGATAAAAGAATATGATAAAAGTAAATGAGCTTATCATTTTATTACATGTTCTTTTATATAGTCTATATTCACATATTTTTATCAAGAAAAAATTAAATCGGAATCATAAAAATATGTCTTTATGTGATATTGTGGTAATAATATAAATGAAAAGCTAAGATTTCAAAAAAAAAAAATTGATCCAACGGCCGAGATAAAATTGACAACATGTCTCTTGAGAATGCTCAAAGAGAGATGAAAAATAAGGTATAAGGTATGAGTTATTGAGCATATCATTTTTGTACATCTTTATTTATATAGTTTATATTCACATATTTTAGCAAGAAAAAAAAATTGGAACCATAACAATATAGAACTCAAAATAATGAGAAAATTTCAACAAATTTATATTTGATGATTTTAACATGAGAAATAAAATATTTCATTAAGAATTATAATTTTTTAAAGAAGAAAAGAAAAATTATTTATATTTTAATGAGTAAACTCTTCATTAACTATTGATACATATGATATTGTGGTAATAATTTAAATGAAAAGCTAAGATTTCAAAAAAAATTGATCCAACGGCCGAGATAAAATTGATGATAGGTCTCTTGAGAATGCTTAAAGAGAGATGAAAAATAAGGTATAAGTTAATGAGCATATTATTTTTGTACATCTTCTTTTATATAGTATATATTCACATATTTTAGCAAGAAAAAAAAATTAGAACCAGAACAATATGGAACTCAAAATAAAGAGAAAATTTCGACAAATTTATATTTGATGATTTTAACATTAAAAATAAAATATATTAAGAATTATAATTTTTTAAAGAAGAAAAGAAAAATTACTTATATTTTAATGAGTGAACTCTTCATTAACTATTGATATTAATAATTGAACATAAATTTGCACCATGATTCATTGAAAATCATATGATTAAGATCTGATGGTCATAAATAAACTCACAACGGTTCTCACTAAATCGGGTATGGAACACAAAACACCAATTCAACCAATCATATGCTTATATTTTAATAATCACATAAATGTTGTCATAAAATATCAATAAATTTGAGAAAATAAATGGCTAAGATTCGACAAAAATATTGATCGAACGGTTGAGATAAAAGTGATGATGTGGCATTTTGAGGAGGCTCAAAAGTAGGTGAAAAATAAGGGGTGGGGTTAATTTGACACCCAAGTATTATTGCGCAGTATAAATATTCTAACATAAACAAGCAAGAGGCATTTTTTCAGTTATTTTCTTAAGATAGTTTTTCAAACTTTCTATAACCTCCCTTGATTTTCTATAAACTAGGATAATGCTCATACTTCGCTGGGAATATTTTAATTTTATTATTTATTTTAACTTATAATGTATAAATAGTAAATATGAAAATTCAAAATAAAAGTTTAAATAAATTCATAGTACATAAATAATATATAATAATTATGTTAAGTAGATTGGCTATTTTGAAAATTATTTTGAATTATATCATAATATATTTCATCCATTCATTATTCATTAAAAAATATTTCTATATCACATCTAATTTTCTAAGGAAAAATAGCTCTATAAAAATAAATTTACATATGACAAATAAATAACATAAATGAAAAATTCACAAAAAGCAAAAAAAAAAAACACAATTATGATCTCAATTTATATTTGCATTAAGATTTCTAAGATTAAAAGGTCATACATTTTTTTTATTCTCTCTGATTTTTTTATGTCGTGATCTCTTGATATATTATATTAGAAAAAGAATCAAGCATTAATCGGGCGTAGATGAAAGAGATCAGAAAAATAAAAACGCAAGATAATTATTTCATAGATTTTATTCGAAACTACATAAGATTAAATTATAGATGAATAACTTTAAAAAAGACAAAAAAATAATTATTATATTTAACATGATGTTTAAAAAGGAAATATAATATTATATATATGAGAACAAATAAAATTTGAGAATTTTTTTGATCTGACGGCCAAGAGAAAATTGATAATAAGCATCTTGATAATGCTCAATGAGCGTATCATTTTTTACATGTTCTCTTATATAATCTATATTCACATATTTTAGCTAGAAAAATAAATAAATTGAAACCATAACAATATAGAATTCAAAATAAAGAGAAAATTATAATAAATTTATATTTGTCGATTTTAACATGAAAAATAAAATATTTCATTTACGAATTATTATTATTTAAATAAAAAAAGAAAAATTACTTATATTTTAATGAGTGATCTCTTCAGATTCTATTGTATTAATATTTGATCATATCATGATTCATTAAAACCATCTGCTTAAGATCCGATGGCCAGAAACAAATTTAACGGTTCTCACTAAATCTGAGATATAACACAAAACGCGAATCCAACCAATTATATGATTATATTTTACTAACCACACACATGTTGTCATAAAATATCAATAAATTTGAGAAAATTGAAGGTTAAGATTTGACCAAAATTTGATCAAACGGTCGAGATAAAAATGATAATGTAGCTTAATTATAAGACTCAAAAGAAGATGAAAAATAAGGGGTGGAGGTTAATTTGTGTATGAATGGAGATGTGAAAGGCTTCTCTTTTAAAGCTGATGAAAGAACGTGGACAATTATGGTTTTATCATATTAGGCCCACTAATATATCTGCTAAAGCAAGGCCTTCAAATCCAAATCCAAATCCAACATAGAGATTTAAACCCAGGATTGTAATTTCGTATTAAAGAGACTTTTTTTTTTGTATCATTCTATTTAAAAATAAATCAGCAAATATCATTCATTTCAAAATAACGGGGTATCTAACATATGGCGGAACAGTGGCGGAATATGTAGAGGTGGCAAAACCCGGACCCGACCCGAAAACCCGATCCGACCCACCCGAACCCAGACCCGGCCCGACCCGAAAATATTGACAAGTCAATGACCCAAAATCCAACCCGACCCGAACCCGAACGACCCGAAATTCGAAATCCCCGAGACCCGAATGACCCGAGACCCGAACGATCCGAAACCCGAATGACCCGAAACCTGAATGACTCGAAACCCGAAGACCCGAGACCCGAATGATCCGAACCCGAATTGACCCGAACCTGCATGACTTGTAACCCGAATGATCTGCTCATTTACCCGAATTTGAATGACCTGAACTTGCATATAATGAATGAATGATAACGAAACTGTTGATTTCATTCTTATGCTAGTATTATATATTATTTTATAATATTCTATATTTTTATAATGTCAATATATTATTTTATGAATATAATATATTAATTATATAGGTTTTTAAGATATAAAACTTTATTTGAGATTTTTAAGCTCATCGACCTCTTTAGTTACGTAAAATTGAAAATACATAGATATTTATTCGAACAAAGATTTCTTATCACAAGTTAAACACACTGCATAACTCTGGCAAAAATCAAACCTGACCCGAAAACCCGACCCGACCCGAAAATCTTGATAATTCAACGACCCGACACCCGACCCGACCCGAACCCGAATGACCCGACACCCGAAATAGACGAAATCCGAACGACCCGAAACCCGAAATACCCGAGACCCGAACGACCCAAAACCCGAACGACCCGAGACCCGAACTACCCGAGACCCGAATGACCCGAACCCGAACCCGAAGTGACCCGACCCGACCCACCCATTTGCCACCTTTAGGAATATGTGGATTTTATAATTTTAGAAATGGGGTTAATTAGTGAAAAAAAACGTGTTCCGCCACTGTCACTGGCGGAACAGGTAAAAAATTAATTTTTTCTTAGGAAAAAAATGCAACAAAATTAATTTTTTTCATGTTCCGCCACTATTTATGGCGGAACAGTGTTTTTTTATGCTAATTAATCCTGTTTAGGCAGTCAAATGAGAAATTTTTGAAAAAACCGAAAATCCATATGTTGTGTCAGATACTTTATTTTGAAACGGCTGGTATTTGAAGAATTATTTTCAAATACGTATATATAAAAAAATCTCTATTGCAGAAGGGTTTTTGGAAGTCTCCGGGGCAGCCTCGTTCGTTTTCTCCTTTGTTTCTTCTTCTCGTTTCAGTTTCTAGTAAGTTTTCAGACAGAATCAAGTCTTTGAAATTTACCTTTAGTTTCTAGTTTATACAGTAGATCTGTTTTCTCTCCTGTTGTTTTTTGTTTCCTGTTTTGATTTACGCTTGATTAAGTATTTCGTAGATTTCTCTAATGAATCATATTTTTAATTATTTGAGTTTCAAACTGCAAAATTCTCCTTGATTAAGCTGTTCAGGAAATTGAAAAAGGTTGGAATTTTCTTTTTCATTAGTTCTCTCTATTGTTATAACCCTTTAAATATTCGGTGGTATTTTTTGTTAAATTGTCATACACCTTGGATTTCTGTAAATTTCTTTTCTATTTCTTGTGATAAAACTTTCAAAAAGAAAAGAGTTAGTTTTATCAAGGCCCAATGATGAATTAATTAAGTTTGGATAAGAACAGAGATTTTAAAGGTATGTTTCTCTGTTGAAGCTCCATAAAAATTGTGCATGTCGTTTTGTATCATTTAAGAATTCCTAATTCTCATAAGGAAAATTATAACTTGCCCCCTCATTTCCCCACAAAATTGTAACTTGCATCTCATAAGGAGCAATTTCATGTGTATCCCTGCAAAATCTCAGAATTTCACATATACCCCTCCAAAGTGGAAAATATCATACCCTACTAAAACTAAGAAATATTGATATGCTTGTTTGCCACCTCTCTCTCTCTATGTGTATGTGTATGTGTATATATGTGTGTATAGAATGAATTCTTAAGTGAAGCATTGCACATTTTTTTGGGGCTCCAGAGTAGATATCTTGTTGAAATTTCTTTTTTGAATTTATTGAGGGCCTGATTGTAAAATTGTAGTTGCTTCCCTTTTCTACTATATTTCTTTTATGAAGTTGTCTATTTTTGAATTTTTTTGAATATTAATTATCTTGGCCTAATGATGATTTGAGTTTGTATAAGAACGGATATCTAAACTATGTTCTCTGTTGAAGCATAATAAAGTATGCTTACTGAAAGATAAATAAATAGATATTCACAGAGAGAGAGAGAGAGAGATGAGAAAGTTTTTAGGGGAAATTTCATATTTTCCATTACAAAAACTTAAAATATCATATTTGCCATTATAAAACACAAATCCTAAAATTTTGTTTATTTGTGCTCCAGAGAACATAGTATGTTGAGAAGCAATTATGAAATTTATTGAAGGCCTTCTATCATTTTTTCCCTTTTTTCCTCTTCTTTTTGCAAATTGTTTCATTCAAATACATTTTTCTGCATTTTTTTTCAGGTCACTGCTTATTTTCTGTGTCCTTTTTTATTCAATTTTGAGATTTATTTTCTGCTTTTATTCTTTTCAATGTTTTCATATTGGAGTTAAAATGATTTTAACTTTATTTATAATTATTTATCTTTGAAATGGCCTAATGATGAATTGAACTTGGATAAGAACAGAAATCTGAAACATATATTCTCTGTTGATGATTTAAACATTTTCTTGTTTTTGTCAATATTACAGAACTAGAGAAAGAAAGAGAAAGAGAAAGAGAAAGAGAAAGAGAGAGAGAGATTTACATTGTATAATTTTTTATCTGGGCTCCAGAGAATATATCGTGTTGAAATATCAATAGTGATTTTACTGAAGGCCTCTACATTTTGAATATTATTTTTTTTGGGGGGTAATTTAATGATATTTTTGTTGGTGTACTTTTTGATATTGTCTGATTTAATTTTAATTGGAAAACATTTCTTCTGTTTGTGTTTTTCAGAGAAGTTTGCTTGGTTTTAGTTTTTTTTTTCTATGATTTGGTCATTCATGTGCTTTTTAGTTAAAAAATTTCTGTTTTAAACAATAGACGTTGAATTTCTCAGTTAGATTTCTGTGATTTAGTGTGATGGCATAATTTATTACATTTTTATGTCCAACTATTCTGTTTATTAGAATTTGATGACATCTCAGTTAATTAATTTTGTTTTATTTATGGATTTTTATGCAAAAATATTTGGTGTCAGAGGGTTTGTTTAAAAATTAAAATACTTGCTGGCCAATGATGTGATAAATAAATGCATGTATTATCAGAATAATATTGATGACAATTACTTATTACCACTGATAAATAATATTGATGACAATTACTTTTCATGTCTTTTTTAATTTTTTTTTTTTTTGCTCTTTATATAGCTCTGATATTAAATTTTTTATCATGTACTATTTTTTCTCATAATTATTTAACAAATCTAGTTAAGTTTTTTTTTTTTCATTTGATCATTTTGAATTGTTCTGTATTTTCCATGTGAAATTTTTATTTCTAATTTTTCATGTGATTTGGCATCTAGAACCATGCTTGATTTTTTAATTTAGATTTTTTTTTACTGAGTTGATTTTTTTGTCAAGGCCTGATGATTAATAAAGAGTATAAGAACGGAAATCTGAAAGTTTGTTCTCTGTTGAAGCCTGAAATAATTTAAACAGATTTAATTTAAAGGGTTTAAAGGATTGGAATGCTCAAAAGATTGGTCAAAAATAATGTGGTGGGGTTAATTTCTTCTTTTGTAATAAAGGGTATGCATGAAATTTTGATTTTTTTAGGTTTCCATTTGGAATTCCTAATGAAATTTGAGCTGGCAAAATCTGAATCCTCTCTTTTCTCTCTCTCTCTCTCTGTCTCTCTCTCTCTCTCTCTCTCTTCTCTCTCTCTCTCTCTCTCTCTCTTCTCATTCACACACATACAAACATAATTAAGCCCTTTACATTTTTCTTGGCTCCAAAGAACTTACTATGTTGAAATTTCCAGTAAACTACTATGAAGGCTTTAACATAAAATTCGATGTTTCTTTATGCAAATTTGAAGTCGTGTTTCTTTTCCTTATCTTATTGGGGGTAATAAAACCTTAATATTATGTAGGTTTTGCTTTGCACATAAAAATTATGTATTTTTGTCCTAAAATTTTAGAAGCATGGGCCTTTAAAACATGGCCTTTATTTCCACCTTGAAGTTTCAGTTTGGAGAAATTTGATATTTTGCAAGTTTTTAAAGGGTAAATATTATATTTTCAATTTTTGAAGGGTAAATATGATATTTTGAGTTTTTGGAAGGGTAAGTATGAAATTCCCCCTTAATTTTTCTTTCTCGCTCTCGACTGAGTTTAGATACTTCTTTTCTTTTCTTTTCTTCTCGTTTCAGTTTCTAGTAAGTTTTCATAATCAGATATTTCAAATTTGCCTTTAATTTCTAATTTATACTGTAGATCTGTTTTCTCTGCGGTTTTTGTTCCCTGTTTTGATTTTATCATTTGACAAATTTTTGTTCTTATATAAGTTTTGATTTGATCTTGTGATTATTATTTGACGGCCTGATGATGATCTGAGTTTTGTATAAGAACAGAAATCAAAACTATGAACTCTGTTGAAGCATGATAAAGTATGCTTACCCAAAGATAGATAAATAGATACAGAGAGAGAGAGAGCAATATTTTCCTTTTTAGGGGGAATTTCATATTTGCCATTACAAAAACTTAAAATATCATATTTCCCATTACAAAACACAAACCCTAAAATTCTTGCATTTTATTTGTGCTCCAGATAACATAGTATGTTGAGATAAAATTCTGAAATTTACCGAAGGCCTTCTATCATTTTTTTTCTGTTTTTTTCCCTTCTTTTTGCTAATTGTTTTATTCAAATACCGTTTTCTGTATATTTTTTTTTGGGTCACTTTTACTCTTTTTTTCTAATTTTTGTTGTTCAGTTGTGAAATATATTTTCTGGCAATTTCTCTTTTATATTTGAGTTATAACGATGGCATTTTAACAAATCTTTGGTGGTTATGTTTTTCTTGGATGTACATGATATTTTCTCCTAATGTATACTTGAGCTTTAGTCTACTTCATTAATCAATTTTACTTTATTTTGTAATTAGTTGGACCTTGGTTAAGTTAAGTCAAGTCTTGTCTTGTCTTGTCTTGTGTGATATGCACTTTATTTTATAATTATTTATTTCTGTAATGGCCTAATGATATGAACTGAACTTGGATAAGAACAGAAATCTAAAATATATATTCTCTGTTGAAGCCTCATAAAATTATCAAACGGTTAAATGCACAATTATGTCCTGGCATCAAGGGCGCCATTATTTAGTCCCTGTGATATTGATTTAAACATTTTTTTTCAATGTTTTCGAAGTAGAGAGAGAGAGAGAGAGAGAGAGAGAGAGAGAGAAAGAGAAAGAGAGAGAGAGAGAGATTTACATTATGTAATTTTTATCGGTCTCCAGAGAATATATCATGTTGAAATATCAATATAATGAAGGCCTATACATTTTGAACATTATTATTATTTTGTATTTTGGGGTAACTTAATGATTTTTTTTGTTTGTGTGTTTCTTGAAATTCTCTGATTTATTATTCATTGGAAAATATTTCTTCTGTTGTGCTTTTTAGTAAAAGTTTTCTATTTTAAACAATAGAGGTTAAATTTCTAAGTTAGTTTTTTCCTAATTTGTTGTGATGGTATAATTTTTTACAATTCTACGTTCTATATTCTATTTATTACAAAATGATTACTTCACTAATTTTACTACTGGATCAATTCCAGTTGAGTTTCAGAAATTGGAAAGCTTAACTTATTTGTGAGTATAAAAAATCATTTCAGTTGCTTAATTATATTTTAAAAAATTATCATTAAATAAATAAAATATTTTAATAAATTTAATGAAATTTTGCAGGAATCTTTCTTCAAACGAATTTAAAGGAAAAATCCCTTTCGAGTTAGGCCATATTATCAATCTTGATACACTGTAAGTATTCATTTAATCATATAATCATCTATTTTGCATGCTTTTTCTGTTTTTCAGTCAACTTTCGTACTAGTAAGTTTGATAGTCGAACATTTTGGATAAGTGTCTTGTCCAAAAGGATTTCTGTTGAAGACTGAAGTTGGAGAATTAAATTAAGGTGTGTTTTATTTATAATTAAATTTTGGTGTGCTCTTTTTTATCAAAATTAGTCTACTTGATGTTAATTGTTCGAAATATCAAGGCTTTTAATTATTTTCTTTTTGTTCAGGTCTTTTTATGCAAAAATCTTCACTGTCACGAGGGTTTGTTTAAAAATTAAAATACTTGTTGGCCAATGACGTAATAAATGCATGTATATCAGAATAATAATGATGGCAATTACATGCTGTCACTACCACTGAGGCAAATTAAAGTATTAAACCTTCTTTTTTCTCATTTCGATTTTCATGTCTTTTTAATTTTTCTTGGTTCTTTATATCACGAATATATTAAGTTTTTTGTCAATTTTTTTCTGATAACGATTTAATAAATGTAATTAGGTTCTTTTTTTCTTTGTCCACTTTTTGTTGTTCCTTATTTCCCATGTGAAATCTTTATTGTTAATTTTTCATGTGAATTGGCTTTTCGAACCATGCTTGATTTTTTAATTAAGTTTTTTTATTGAATTGAGTAATTGTTAAGGCCTGATGATCGACAGAGTATAAGAACGGAAATATCAAATTTTGCTCTCTGTTGAAGCCTGAAATAATTTAAAGGGTTTAACGGATTGGAAGGCTCAAAAGATAGGTGAAAAATAATGTGTTGGGATTAATTACTTGTTTTGTAGGGGTATTGATATTTTTTAGGGTTTCATATGGAATCCCTAATGAAATTAGAGCTGGCAAAATCTGAATTGTGGCATTCTCATTGAGCAAATGGTGTGTCGAATTTCTGGTCTCGCATTTTCAGAGTAAGGGGAGTGAGTACTCAACGATAGGTGCAAACAAAGATTGTGGAGAAATATTTTAAAATAGACACAAATTTTATTTTGCATTTGAATAATATAGTATTTACTATTATTTTTTATGAAAAATCTATCCGAGTTTTTTTTTCCGAATAAACCGAGCGAACAAACGCACGAAACATGAGTTTGGGGTGCAAACAAAGATTGTGGAGATTTGGTTTGTATTTGAATAATTTAGTATTTACTCTTATTCTTTACGAAAAATCTAGCCGTGTTTTTTTTTGAAAGAAACGAGCAAACAAACGCATGAAACATGACTTTTAGGTACAAAACAAGTTTGTGGAGAAATATTTTAAAATGAAAACAAAGTTTCGTTTGCGTTTGATTATTTTAGTATTTACTATCATTCTTTACGAAAAAATCTAGCCGTGTTATTTACTTGAATCGTAGAAGAACATAAAAATTATAGATAGAACAAGATGCAATACAAAAATAAATTGTTTATAGAATACTCTTAGAACTAGATGACAAATATAATATAAAATCATATTTCTACACTTTTGTTCCAAAATGACAAAAAAAGAGAAATACTATTCTAGTTTGTTACAATAATTAATACGCAAGAAAAAATCCAACAAACACTAACAATTTTGAGCTCCAAAAAACATGGAAAGATAAGATGAGAATTGCGTAGCGATGCGCATCATTGGTTGTCGGTGTGAAAAGAAAGAACTTGTAGAAGACATGAAAGGGTTTGTTTCCAAACTTGGTTCAAAAGTTTCTATGTTGTTCTCAAACACTATTAGAGTTGTGTATATAGGAGTTCATATGTATCTTGTATAGAATTGTAGATGATGGATTGTAGGATATATAGATTATTTGTAGAGTAGATTAGAACTCTATAAATAGAGTGTTCATGTATAGCCTAATCATTCAATTCAAATACAATCAATCATTATTAAACAATAATCATCTCTCTCTCTTTTCTATCATGGTATCAGAGTTTCAAATTTCACCAAATCCCTCTCCTTTTTTTTCCAACCTCAAGATCAGATCAAGATATCCCAAGATCTGTTTAAAATTCTTTCAATTCCTCTCTTTCTTTCTTCCATTTCTCCCCTAATTCAATGAGTGCAACAACTATACACCTCATTCTGATCTAAGTGCAGATCTTTGCATGATTCTTGATTGAATTTATCAAAAATCAGTCAATAACAGTGTGTTTCGAGTAGCAGTTGGGAAATTCAAGACCTTGTGAATTTCTGAGGTGTTCTTGTGGTGAATTCAGTCCTGATCAGAGTGGATCATATCTGAATCACGTTCAATTCAGCCATTTCAGTCACAATCATCCTTTCTTTCTCTCTACCAATTCTAAATTCATCCAAGAAATCTCAGGATCAAGCCTTTTCGAAACCTTTTAGCCTCAGATTCAGCCCAAAATCGACAATTGGAGCAAATCAGAGGGAGCTATCACCAGACTAGGGTTCCTCTCCTCTGATTTTATCTCAACAAGTCGCGATTCGAGTTACTCTCATCACAGGCAAGAAGAAAGAAGTGACAGAAATAAATCGAGCTCACAAAGTAAGAAAATTCAACTCTACTTACCTGATTCAGAAAGAACTCATCACCATCAAGTCCTTTTCTTCTCAAATTCTCTCTCTTTCTACCAAATCGAGCTGTCATGGCCACCAAATCCTCAGAAAAGATCGTAACCTTCACAAATCAGATCGCTACAAGACTAGATGGATCGAATTATCTAGTCTGGCGATCTCAAGTTGAGTCAATCCTTCTTGGATATAGTCTCGCAGCTCACATAGACCCTAATTTCCAACATCCGCCTCTCGAAATCACAGTCGAAGGAACTGGATCTGTTGAATCTCGAACAAAGGTGAACCCTAGCTTTACCAGATGGTGCCAACATAATTGTATGGTCCTTGGCTGGCTTCGTACAACTATGAACGAAATAGTTCTTAGTCAAATTTTGCACTACACCACTGCCAAAGAGGTTTGGAAAACCCTAAATCAACTATACAACTCGACAACCATGGCCAAATTACTCGAGCTTTTCTGAAACTCAGCACGACCAAGAAACACGGTCAGTCGTGCAAAGTTTTAGGAGCTAAGTACAATGGCTTTGTGACTGCCATAACAACACGTACATAACCTCTTACTCTTCATCAGCTTCATGGATACCTTCAACGCTTGGAGCAACAAGCTGTTTCAGATTCATCGAATATCGCCTTAGTAGCTTCTCGTGCTTTGATGAGCACAATGAAGACGGTGGGATCTCTCCCTTCTCTCTCCAGTTTCTCTTTCTACTCTCCGTCTCGAGTACCCCTCTAATCTCTTTTGGGCCTTCAAAACTCTCATGGGCTCTCTATGGGCCAGAACAATCATTTGTCCCAGCAAACTATTTCTCTTATGGGCCAGCAGATTATCCCCTCACGAGCTTCTAAAATGGGCTGCATTTTGGGCCCTCTTCCTGGCCCAAAACAGTTTTTAAAACCGATGTGTGAGGCTTTCGAGGCCCAGTTTGTCAAATCAAATAATTTCCGTGAGCGCGGAAAGAGGACGAGGCGGCCGTAATAATAATAATAATAATAATAATAATAATAATAATAATAATAATAATAATAATAATAATAATAATAATAATAATAATAAAGGTTCTCAACCCGGCCACGACGAACTAAATTGCCCCGAACGCTTCACTTGTACCTCCAATGGCTCTTCTCGCCGAGCCATTCGTTAGGCCATACGATGGGTGGTATCTCGACTCGGGGGCGTCCAATCACATGACGGCCGACCTCAACTCTCCTCACACCATCCTTATTCAGGTAAGGATCTTATACGAGTTAGCATTGGTGCGGGAATACCGATTCAAAATATCGGTACAACAATCCTTAAATGTACAAACAGCTCTCTAACCCTCACAAATGTATTCCATGTCCCTAAGATTACCAAAAACCTAATAAGCATCTCCCAATTAACACGAGATAACAATATTAAACTTCAATTTAACCCGCTTGATTTTCTAATAAAGGATCGGCCTTCTAACAAGAACTTAGATCGCGCGGTTCTTGATGATGGCATACCTCGCGTTATGATGGCATACTTGTGGCATAGGCGACTTTGTCACACTTCTTTTCCCGTTATTAAAAGTTTAATTTTGCAAAATAAGTTATTGTTTTCTAATAAAGGGTTGGAGTTTTGTAACGCTTGTTGTGAGGGCAAAACTCATAAATTACCATTTAATAAAAATGTTTGTCACTCTTCTTTACCGCTTGAAGTGGTTCACTCAGATGTGCCGGTCCCCTCTCATTCGGAAGCCCGCTATTTTGTGCACTTTACGGATGATTACTCACGTTATATTTGGATTTATTTTCTCTCTTCCAAAGACCAAGTTTCTCAAGTATTCAACCTCTTTAAAGGCCAAGCTGAAAAGCTTCTCTCGTGCTCCATCAAAACACTTCAAACCGATGGCAGGACGAAGTTTAAACCCATTGTGTGCCTTCATCCCTCCATCTCTCATATTACCACATGCGCGTACACACCGGAGTAAAACGGGCTTGCCGAGAGGAAACATCGCCACAACGTTGAACTCGCCCTCTCCACCATGTTACAAGCCTCTATTCTACTTCGATTTTGGGACGACATGTTCTACAACGTTGTCTACCTAATTAACCGATTGCCAAACACCGCCAATCCACAAAAATCTCCATTTGAAACACTATTCCACAAAGTGCCCGACTACAACTTCATGCGAGTCATAGGTTGCTTGTGTTTTCCATACGCACGACCTTATAATTTGTATAAGTTACAATTTCTTGGTTATGCACCTAACCAAAAAGGCTATAAATGTCCCCATCTCCTAACAAACAAAATTTATGTGAGTCGCCATGTAATCTTCAACGAAACATATTTTCCTTTCATGCATGACCAACCTCCCCCCTCTTTTCAAAGCCCATTGCTTTACTCAACTTAACATAGAACCCAACTGGCGTGCGGCAAGGGAAAATGAGTTTAATGTCCTTCTAGCGAACAAAACTCGGGATCTTATTCCCTCTCACTCATCCCAAAATCTAGTTGGTTACATATGGGTGTTCAAAATAAAGAGAAATGCGGATGGTTCAATCGAAAGATACAAAGCACAACTTGTTGCAAAACGTTTTGCAAAAGGTTATCACCAAGAGGAAGGAAACATGGAGACCTTTAGTACGGTAGTCAAACCCACCACCATTCGTATGGTTCTTACAGTTGCCTTATCAAAAGGGTGGCCGGTGCGACAACTTGACGTAAACAATACCTTTCTCAATGGGGATCTTGACGAAACAGTATCATGCAACAACCCCCTGGCTTTATAGACGACTCGCGACCAAATCATGTATGCCTCCTCAAAAAGGCTCTTTATGGCCTCAAGTAAGCACCACGTGCTTGGTTCACAATGAAGGAATTATGCCCTAGGCCAAAGTGTTGGACTAGAGATTAGATTATGAGAAACATGTTTATTCAGTTCATATATGAATGAGTGTATGGGTGACTAATATATTTACATGTGAAAATGCATACTTTAATATGATTCTACGTCATCCGTAATGGGATGATCATTAGGATCATCAATAGGTATACACTGAATCATGACGAGGAATGCGAGTGACCAAGATGGGATTTGTTCCTCTCGTTCAGAGGGAGATATCTCTGGGCCCCCTGATGAACTAGGACTGAAGGAAATGTATGACCATGGTCAAAATGGATTAACATGTGTAGTTAATATCATTTTGTATTTACTCAGTCTAATTCTCGATCATGAAAGAGACTTTGATCAAACTAAAGGATGACATATTATTGTGCCTTGTGATCAAGACATATATTGTAGAACAAAAGGAATAAGAAAATGTCTATTCAGATAGGTTTGCTGATCATTTCATTTAACTTGGGTAGTCATGTTATCAGTCTAGAGGTTACTCATGACTTACGATCTTTAGAAGATCGTTGCCAGCGTTAAATGGAACCTACACGGTCACACAATGAACTCCATTCATACAGGATGAAAATAACTCAAGAACAGTTATACATGCGATGTATAAATTGGTGAACGAAATAATCAACTATTGAATATTTGATTGAACGAAACAGCACCTTTCAGTTGGCAATGGCATAGTTCCGTTCCCAACGGAATGGATATGGAAGGTCCTTATTCCTTGACAGCCAATAATTTCATGAAGAAAATACCTATTCCGTTGCCAACAGAATACTTCAGTTGGGAATGGAATAGCCGCAGTTTAGGTTTTTCAGTTAAGGTAACTGAGCAATCGTTCACCTCTCTCTCTAGTATGAATAGAAGGGCAGTCCCTCTCTATTAGAAACACAATTCAGAAGACTTAGAGGCTGTCTAATACAGAAATAGAGAGAGAGAGAGAGAGAGGCTGTCTAATACAGAAATAGAGAGAGAGAGAGAGAGAGAGTTTAGAGGTAATTTCGGAAAGTATTTCCGGACTCGTCTAGCCGAGTACGGTAATTCCGTTTGTCTGAAGTTTGTCATCGGGTTCACGTCATCAGAATACATGATTCTGATAGTAGAACTGTAAACCAACGAATGACATTCTAAACCATTCCTAGTGATATCTAGGATATTTATAGAGATAAACATACTTCAAGTAAAAAGCTACATATCCACACTAGTATATTCGCATACTGGATGATCATGGACATAGGGATGTCAAGTCTGGAATATAGGTACGTGTTAGAGAACACGTACTAGACTGACCACACTATGAGAATATACATGGTACATGTCATTAGTGATTCTCATATGAATAGTCTTGTTCCTATGACCTGAGGTCATCATGGATTCTTGTGTGTGGAACTGTATATTTTAATATGATCATACGTCATCCGTAACGGGATGATCATTAGGGTCATCATTATATATGCACTGAATCATGACGAGGAATGTGAGTGACTAAGATGGGATTTGTTCTTCTCGTCAAGAGGGAGATATCTCTGGGTCCCCCCGATGAACTAGGAACGGAATCGTGCTGGAAAATTCGTTTTCTTTTGTTTTAGTTCCGTTGAGAACGAAATAATGCTGGAAACTATCAGTTTTCCCAACACAGGTTCCGTTGAGAACGGAATTGTTCCTTTCCAAAGGAATAAGCTGAATTTTGCAGAAACCCTAATTTTGGTTATACATGAAATTTGAATATATAAATAAGGTATGAGCCTTAGATCTGTGATTGTTCTATGATGTAATCTTGTGTTTGAATGCTTGTAATTTTATTTAATATCTATGAGAATCAGTGAGTTGTCCAAAGTTATAATTATGGCAACTTGTGATTTGTCCAAAGTTGTAAATTATTTTTTTCTAGCAATAGGATAGTTGTTAGGAAAGATATTATATCAAGACTATAAGGCAAAGATCTTGGCGCAATCTTCAGAAGGTGGCATTGGATCTTCGCACACGCAACGAAGGGTTCGTTGAAGATTACAGCTGCAATCTAGAGATAAATCTAGGATTAGGAACCTCATGATCACTTGTGAGGAATAGGCTCATACTATATTTATCTTGTTTCTGTGATCTTTATATTTATAAATCTAAAACAAAATCCTTCAGAATATTAAGTAAAGTAGTGCCTCCCATGTCACTGAACCCCTCGTTATTATGATAACTTTCCACATGGGTCATGCCAAAGATGAGTGTGTGATTAATAACTTGGTGACCTTGGCCTGCTTTCGGAACATTTCCTTAAGCGTCTTGATCATATCATAGGCATCCATAAAATATATCTGCTTCCGAAACTTAGGTTTCATTCCTACTAACATCATCCAGGCTACTTCATCAGAATCATCAATACACTTCTGATAAGTGTCTTGATCGACTCTAAAAGCAGTCGAAGGCGGTGAATTTTGGATGGGTGCCTCAAGGACGTTCGAGTATTTATTACATGAAACGAGCAAAGAAACGCACGAAACGTGAGTTTTAGGTGCAAACAAAGATTGTGGAGAAATATTTTAAATTCATCCCGAATTTTTGTTTGCATTTGAATAATTTAGTATTTACTATCATTCTTTACAAAACATCAATCCGAGTTTTTTTTTTGTATGAAACGAGCGAACAAACGCATGAAACATGACTTTGAGGTGCAAAAAAGGATTGTGAAGAAATATTTTAAAATGAAAACAAATTTTGGTTTGCGTTTGAATAATTTAGTATTTACTATCATTCTTTACTAAAAACCTAGCCGTGTTATTTTTGTATGAAACGAGCGAACAAACGCACGAAACAAGAGTTTTAGGTGCAAACACGGATTGTGGAGAAATATTTTAAATTGAACGCAAATTTTGCTTTGCATTTGAATAATTTTGTATTTTCTTTACGAAAAATCTAGCCGAGTATTTATTACATGAAACGAGCAAAGAAACGCACGAAACGTGAGTTTTAGGTGCAAACAAAGATTGTGGATAAATATTTTAAATTCATCACAAATTTTGGTTTGCATTTGAATAATTTAGTACTTACTATCATTCTTTACGAAAAATCTATCCAAGTTTTTTCTGAATGAAACGAGCAAACAAACGCACGAAACATAAGTTTTATGTGCAAACAAAGATTGTGGAGAAATATTTTAAATCGAACACAAATTTTGGTTTGTATTTAATGAATTTTGTATTTACTATCATTCTTTACGAAAAATCTAGCTGAGTTTTTTTTTTGCACGAAACGATCGAACAAACGCATGAAATATGAGTTTTGGAGGAAAACAAAGATTGTGGAGAAATATTTTAAATTCATCCCGAATTTTCGTTTGCATTTGAATAATTTAGTATTTACTATCATTCTTTACGAAAAATCTATCCGAGTTTTTTTTGAATAAAACGAGCAAACAAAGGCACGAAACATAAGTTTTAGGTGCAAACAAAGATTGTGGAGAAATATTTTAAATTGAACACAAATTTTGGTTTGCATTTAATGAATTTTGTATTTACTACCATTCTTTACGAAAAATCTAGCTGAATTTTTATTTGCATGAAACGATCGAACAAACGCATGAAATATGAGTTTTGAAGGAAAACAAAGATTGTGGAGAAGTATTTTAAATTCATCCTGAATTTTTGTTTGCATTTGAATAATTTAGTATTTACTATCAATCTTTACGAAAAATCTATCCGAGTTTTTTCTGAATGAAACGAGCAAACAAACGCACGAAACATAAGTTTTATGTGCAAACAAAGATTGTGGAGAAATATTTTAAATTGAACACAAATTTTGGTTTGCATTTAATGAATTTTGTATTTACTATCATTCTTTACGAAAAATCTAGCTGAGTTTTTTTTTGCACGAAACGATCGAACAAACGTATGAAATATGAGTTTTGGAGGAAAACAAAGATTGTGGAGAAATATTTTAAATTCATCCCGAATTTTCGTTTGCATTTGAATAATTTAGTATCTACTATCATTCTTTACGAAAAATCTATCCGAGTTTTTTTTGAATAAAACGAGCAAACAAAGGCACGAAACATAAGTTTTAGGTGCAAACAAAGATTGTGGAGAAATATTTTAAATTGAACACAAATTTTGGTTTGCATTTAATGAATTTTGTATTTACTATCATTCTTTACGAAAAATCTAGCTGAATTTTTTTTTGCATGAAACGATCGAACAAACGCATGAAATATGAGTTTTGAAGGAAAACAAAGATTGTGGAGAAGTATTTTAAATTCATCCCGAATTTTTGTTTGCATTTGAATAATTTAGTATTTACTATCATTGTTTACGAAAAATCTATCCGAGTTTTTTTTGAATAAAACGAGCAAACAAACGCACGAAACATAAGTTTTAGGTGCAAACAAAGATTGTGGAGAAATATTTTAAATTGAACACAAATTTTGGATTGCATTTGATGAAGTTTGTATTTACTATCATCTATTAATTGGTTGTAAAATTTATTATTTGAAATAATAAAATTATCCTAGATTTGTCTATTTGAAATGTTCACTTAGGAAATAACCATTATATGCTAACTGATAAGTCCATTGATTCCATACTTCTAGCAATGTCATCTAAGTCACATAATGAGAATCGCATTTATAAACTCCACCCTATGTGGAACGGTAGACTCATTAGATCTAGGATCAATTGAGACATGCGAATTTTATTTATCGAACAAGATGACAAGAATAGACAACCATCACAAAGTTGATTGGTTTGTTGAGACTAATGCATATAGATGCACAAGAGACAACAAGCAAGATAGCTAGAAATAGGAATGTCAGTATTTCATCTTGAAGTGTTTTAAGTAAAATGTTTACCTAATGAAACACAAAATCTTTGAAATGTACAAAGGATTTAAGAATGACATTCGATATCGCCTTGACAAGAGAATAAGAGCACTTCGTTCAAATTGAACTGGCAAATATTTGAGTGTATAGTTTGACGATTATTTTAGAGATTGTGAAAAGAGTTTCACAATTAACTCCATATGGAACATCTCATGATGTGTTCATAAAGGAAATGATGAAGCTTATTGGATAAGATTCAGTCTATGATAAGTTGAACAGATCCTCCGAGATTCTTATAGGTTTATACTCTTGTACATACTAGACACTGAATATCATAAGGTACAAAAGGGCAGATCTCATCTCCTAAAGAAGCAGTGGGAGTGTAATACATCTCGAATGGTTCGAGATCCACATACTAGCGATGAACCTTTAATGATGCTATCAAGTAGTTGATAAGGCTATACTTGAAACATAAGGTCTTCCTCACAGACCTGGTAGAAATTAGACTGAGAAATATGATCTCTCATATCTAATAAAAGGTGCTCATAAAGGATGAGTCGACCTTCTACTGAGGAGACTGTGAAGAGACATCATTCTAAAATGGTTGGACCATAAGAACTGAGATGCAACCCATGTACGAGCAGTCAAGTTTGAAACTTGATTGGAATATCCAATGGCTTGATAAACATTGCATAAAGTATATGAATAACCTAAAAATAGCAAAGAAAGTAGCTATAGTATGGGCTATAATAAAAGACTTTCTCACTTGTTACTATTACAAATTCTAACTTCCTTAGCACAATATGATTGTGAATGATGGAACAAGGGTATAAAACTCACATTCCTTTACAAGAACGTTATTGTGGATATATTTATGATACATGACAAGAGTTTATATGATCCCGAGAATTATGGAAAAGATTACATGCTTCAAAATTCATTCATTACTTAAAAGTAGGCATCTCAAGATGAATCTATTTTACAAAGCAAATTGCAGAATTTAGCTTTATTGAAATAGATTAGACCACCTCGGTTTCAAGAAACTCAGTGGGAGTATGACAGTCTCTTGTATTACAACAACAAACTTACACAGTCCTAATAGTTGGAAGTTGAAGTCTATTTAGACTTATAGTTGTAATGTAAAGTATATCGGTGAAATATTCAATATGCAAGAAATGTTCTTGTAGATGGTGTTCATATGAATGATGAAAGACATGCGAATGAGATTCTATACTTTCAGTCATACATTGAAATGTTCAACATGCAAGAAAAAGTTCCTGCTTATGACATTCACATGAATAATAAAAGGATATTGAATATTCGATATGCAAAAAAGAGTTCTTGTCTATAGCATTAAGATGAACGATGAAAGACATATGAATTGAATTCTATGTTTTGAACTATATAATGAAGGAGTTCAATACGCAAGAAAGAATTCTTGCCTATGACGTTCGTCTAATGAAGACATACGCTTATCATCCGTTTATTGGAAGGTTCAATTTACAAGAAATAGTTCTTGTTAATGGGATGAATAAGATTCTTCAAGCCATACAATGTACTGTACAATATGCTTGGAGCATAAGAGAGCAAATGATAGTTATTTGATGACTAGAATAAATATCTAAGTTCTTATGAAAAACTAAGATATCCCGGTCTATGAGGAGCTAGGTAGTCGTAAGAGATTACACTTTCCAAACATGGATCGTAATTCAAGTTTTATTCAAAATTTCCAGCTCGACACACTTTTGTATTTTGAATCGTAACTAGTCCAAACGAACTTCAAATTTAGCAAATGAGTTATTGTTGGAAACTAGAAAGAGAGATCTTCACAGTGGTATCTTACTAGTATTAGGATTTTATTCAATAATTTCCAAAATTATACAGTTTAGTCCAGAACTTTATCAGATTTACAATTTCAGCATCAGTCAACTTCAGTAAATTCCTGAAAAATAAGCACAACTTCAAAAATCACCAAATTTGTATATTAATTCAATCACAGAATAAAGAAAATACTGTTATAATTTCATAAAATTGTGCCGCAGATTGGGATACGACAGAAACTCAGAAATTTCAGCAGACAGACCATCAGTTGAAAATGATGCAATATCTCAAAATATGTCTTAACAAATACTATTTTAAATTCTAGAAATGGAATCTACGCTTCAGAATATTTCAGATATGACTATTTTTATATTTTTATTATTTATTTTTATATTTTTAAAAATTAGAAAGAAACCGAACAGAGAATTGAAAAAAGAAAAACAGAAACAGGAAAATAACAAATTTGAAAAATTAATATCTCACAGATTATGAACAGGAATTGGGAAAACTTTGCTTTGAGAATTATCTACTAAATTAGTACTTTAAAATAAAAATATTTATTGAAAATTTCATATTTGTTTTGGACTCGAAATTGAAGTAAAAAGACTGAAAAACAGAAAAATTACTGCAGCAGGATAGAACTTAACTTTTATGGATAAACGTAGGGTTAATTTGACAATTTGTATAATATGGATATCATTAATCACTCAAGAAACAATCTTAACAGATCTAGAAGCAAGGTTTGATTATTTTCTTCCAAAAACACTTAATAAATGAATCAAGACTTAAAGTTCAACTAAAATTTCTATTTTCAGTTTTCATGTTCAAATTCGATCCAAAACCAAAATCAATCAAACAAGAACTTTTTTCAAGTGTTCTACTGATCAATAAATCCCTAAAGACTGATTTGTGAGTCTCAATTTGATCTAAAACTTTTCTCCAAACAGATTTAGACAAATATGCAATAAATTGGTGTTTTTGAACTTAACTTCACAATTAGGCAAAATTGAATCAAATAAACGTAAGATTTCAGTCACACATCATACAAATGTCTAACCCTATCCTAGATTCACCCACTCATGACATGAAAAATAAGATTTGATTTATATTTCATCATTTTTACACAAAAATTCAAATCTGAAAAATCAGGAAAAAGAAAGAGTTTAAACGAGAATCGAACTAAACCGAGATGACGATTCCTTCCAAGAGGTCCCTGGAGTTGATCTTGAGCTCGCCTTGACTTCTCGAGCCTTCTAGATCGAGAATTTCGGGTTTGAACGTCTTCAGCCCGTTTTTGCTCAAATCGGATTTCCGAGCTCAAATCTTTGCTCTCAAACTTCCATTAATGGTGATTAGGGTGGTAAGGAGGAAGAAGATGAAGAGAATGAGTGGTATGTACAGTGGTTCGTTGGATGGATCATTGATGGATTGATCGGGGGTTGCTTTATAGCCTTTGAGCACTTGAGGGTATGTTCCGTGTTTGGACTTGAGAAGAAGGCTGAGGGGCATTTCGGGTTTATTGTTCAGTTCAGATAAGATCTAGAGATCATAAGGGACAACTGGATAAATTTTGGAGATATTTTGTTGAGTTTGGAGGAATTCTAGCGTTTTTATTTTTGGCGGAAAAATAATTTATTTGAGTTCTGAATGGAGAGAAAGGTGATCACCTGTAGTCCTACACATACCGAAGAGTCCAGTAAATCAAATTACAAGAAAATTCAAGTTGAATTTGATGTTGACACATGTCCTTCGGAATAAGATAATAAATACAATATATGTTATAAAGTTACACAAAAGAGCCCGTGGCTCAATGGTTTGTCCGTGCGTTAAGGAAACCCACGACCCGAGTTCGATTCCCTGAGGGAGCAATTTAATTTTTCAGCATTTTTTGTGCGTGTAAAAAAGAGAAACGTACATAAATAAGATATATGTTATAAACATGTGGAAAAGAGCGCGTGGCTCAATGGTCTGAGCGTTTGTGCAAGAATCCGATGACCCAAGTTCGATCCCATGAAAGAGCAATTTAATTTTTCAGTATTTTTTTGTGAATGTCTAGAGAGAAGCCTTTAAATAAATTATATATTACACATAGATGCAAGAGATCGTGTGCCTTGATGGTCTCAATGGGTGGGTGGGAATCCATAGATCCCGAGTTCGATTCTCCTTGATAGCATATTATTTTGGAATATAATTTTTTTGCATGGCTTCTTGAATTTATATAAGAAAATCAAGATCAAGAAAAAAAATGATCCAATTATCAAGAATGCAAAAGAACAATAAACACATTTAAATACCAACAATTCAAAAGAATAAAAACAAAATTTTGTATGCGTGAAAAGGTTGATATGATTTTGAAAAAAAGAAATAATTCTTATATCATAGAAATTTCATTTATATTATATATTTAATACATAACATATCTGTACAATCTTAAATTATTACGTGTAATGTAAAGATGAGATCTTTCTTTATGCAATGCATATTTTTTGTCCAACATAATCAGGATCAAGAGCCAGCAACAGTCCAGACAATTAGAATTCAAGTGAGAAGTAGAACCAATTTAAGAAAAAAAAAAAAAAAAAAATTCAGTATGCATGAAAAAATTGATATGATTTTGGATTAAATTAACAAATTTTATATCTTAGAAATTTCATTATATTATATACTTAATACATAACACCCGTACAAAGTAAATTTTTTACATTTAATGTAAAATATGGATCTTTCGTTACACAATACATGTTTTTTGTCTGATTTTAAATATCAATTATACCCGCATAAAATAAAAAATGCCATAAACAACGAGAACTATTGTGTTTAGAATATTAATTATACCGTACAAAATTGAGATAATTTTAAATGACTTTAAGAATATAATTAATTGTTTTCAACATAACATATTTCTTATTAGTGAAAAATACGTTCCGAAGCGGAGCGAGGGTCTCCCTGGTTAGGATAAAGGAGATTGCTGTGTGGTTTGGATCGTTTGGAAGGAGTAAGGACCACTTCAGGTCGCAACAGAGGGAGCATGATCGAGTTGTTGTACGATCAGAGTTTGTTCATCGCTTGTTGAAACAGTTAGAGGGTGAAGATACTCCTGGGATTGTGTGTGGCGAATGTGGTGTTTGAATCGCAGTTAGTAATATTGTTTTTGGCTCCGGAGAGTTTAAAATGATCCTCAAGATCTCCTGTGGCACCCAGCATATACACGATCCTGAAATAACACGCTTGAATTCTCAGATGGTTTTCAGCTCCCTCTTGAAACATGATTTTCATCATTCTTCTCCTTGAGTTCTGCCTTTATTTTCGTTTTTTTATCAAAGTTGAGGCATGGTTTCATTATACTCTTTGGTTCAGTGCAAAATAACTACCCAGAGTTCTTCTTCTCGTTCCTACAAAACTGTAGGGCTTTGAATCGTCGAGTTATGCCCTTTTAAACATACAAAGCTCATGCTGTTTTTCCAGCACTCGTTTTTCTTCAAACATCCATCTCTAACTCGTGATATACTGCTTCTTAGCACAAATTTTCACCTCCTATCTCTTCTCCTTGTTCTTAAGAATCTACAGCAACTTGAATGGTGCGATTTTGTTGAGTAAATCTCGAGTTATGTTCGTTTGATCATCAACCACTTCAATTTTCCGCCATTAACGACTGGAGCACAAACTCGATCGCAGATCTCATCTCCAGCCATCACAACTCGAAACTAACACTCAGTAAAGATTCATACTTCCCCACGATGCTCACTGTTTAGTTTAGACCTCCAATTCGACTTTTATCAGTCAAATTACGCCATTAACCACCCGGTTTGAAAAGAACTAAAAAATAACCAAAATTTGCAAATCAAACTCATGTTTCCACTTGTACTTAGCTCGAATTGATCATCAAAAGATCTCAACTACACTCTCCTGAAACTACAGGACCTTAAACCGTCGAATTTCATTCAGAAAAGCTGGAGTTTCAGCCATGGCGCCAAAAACAGTTTCAAATTTCTGATTGAGGCATTGCTTCGAACACTTCGTTTACACCACTTCAAACTCATTTTTCTGGCTGATTACTTCACCATTTTCTATGTTCTTAGTATCTATGGAAAGAGGGGAGATAGGAGAAGAGAATGAGATAGTCCTTTATTCGAATGAAGGACTGTGGAGAGCAAGGTTCAACAGCCATTATTCCAGCTCGTTTTTGCACCATTATTGAACATTTGGGCTCTTGAGGAAGAAAGTTCTCTGGTCAAAGGTTGACTTTTCTGCGAGTTGTGGAAGGTTTCTGAACGCGCGGTTGGTACCGTTGGATTCGTCTAGTCAAGCTCTTCGTGTTGATACCCCGTTTGACCCCTTTTTGGGATAGTTGACTTTTTGGTCAAAGTCGGTTTTCGGATTTGACTTTTTTATGTTTTTGTGGATTTTTGTGGTTTTGCTTGAATGATTGGTTGGAAAGGTTTTAGATGGTCGGATGGCGTGTGCAGTATTTTCACGGAGATTTGTGAAGAATTCGGCCCTCCTTGACCCAAAATTTGCAAATCGACGCTTCTTTTGAAGTCGACTTTTCACCCAAGTCCTCCAAATGTCATTTTGTTGGCCTTTTAACTGAAAAATCACACAAAAGTGTATTAAGAGTTTCAAAAATAATTTTTATTAATATTAAATATTTTTCATACATTTTTATGTGATTTAAGAGTGAATTTTATATGATAAAAATTCTAAAAATGTGTATACAAATACACATTACACCTGCCAAGTTTTCTGTTAAGTAAATACCTATTCCATTGGCAACGGAATAGTTCCATTGGGAACGGAATAGATGATAATAATTCTTGAATTTGAATGAGATGATAATAATTTGGGTCGTGTGTTTGACGAATCGAATGTTTAAATTGAACCCGCCTGTTTAGAGGGCTTAACGTAGGCCGGCGCTATTTGACTGTGTCGCCTTATTTAAATGACTGCTTCAATTGTTAGTTTGTTGGTGGTGTTTATGTAGTATATAAGTGGATGGTGCGAATAATTTCTCATATATATATATATATATATGGGAGATGCTAAAAAACATACGTATGTTCGAACATACGTTTTTTTAAAATACCCGTAAAGTGGTTATAAAAAGTAAAAATTCAAATTTCAACCGTATGGATGTAATATATATATTATGAATACGTTGTGGATTAATTTTCACAGAAATCAGAATAATATATCATTTCCATCATGTATCATCAAACTATTATTCCGATATATGTTTTGAATAGTGCTGCATATTTTTGATGATATATGATGGCAATGATATAATATTCTGATTTTTGTGAAAATTAATCTCCAACATATTCATAACATATATATTACATCCGTATGGTTGAAATTTTTATTTTTATTTTTTTAATACGTATTTTGGGTGTGGCAAAAAAACGTATGTTGTGCATACGTATGTTTTTTAGCCACACCCTATATATATATATATATATATATATATATATATATATATATATACTCTGTTTTTTTCGATATATTTTTTTATATATATTATTTTCACTGTTTTTGATATATTTTTATTTTTTAATATATTATTTATTTTCTATATATTGTGTTTACTGTTTATGTATACACTATTATAAATAATAAATTATGTATACTATTTTTTTTAATTTTGTACATAGTTTATAAGTTATATATATTGTCATCCTAAATTAGATACTGCAGCAAGAAAATTCTAATTTGCCTCTAAATTGTCGTAAGTGTGGCGATCGCATAAGCGTGATATTATTGCTAGTAAATGGGCGAGGCCACGTGACAGTAAATAAATATTTTCTTGCTGGTAAGTGATACGAAAAAAATGATAATTGAGTTTTCCAAAATAGTTTAGGTGTGAAATAAAAATTCAAAAAAAGCCCAAACACTTCCTGATGTGATGAATGGTAACGATGATATTTTATAATAATAATAATAATAATAATAATAATAATAATTTTCACCCCTAGTAGTCTAAAGAGACATTAAATACATGCACATGTGAGATTCATATCTTGTCCATTCATTTAGAGAGAATACAAAAGTGTGAAAACAATTTGAAATGCTTTCTACAATGTACTGAGTTTGATTTGCATTCTTACCAAAAATTTTTTATTATCCTTTTTTATTTCTTCCAAAAATTTTTATTCTTCATCATCTCTGAGATAACCTAATGTTTATGATACTAGTTCCACTTATCATAGCTAAGGAAATCCCGTGTTACGGAAGATTTTAGAGAAGTTTTGGAGTAATTTTCAAATAGAATTGGATGTGACCTCTCAGTCTGTATGCCTACTGGGCTTTTGTGAAAAAGAAATTATGCTTCAGTATTAATGTGATTGAAATAATGGAGTAAAATGTACAACAATTATAGAAACTTGGAAATATTCACCGTTCTCTCTTGTTACACTGCTTGAATAGTTTAGGAAGACCAATGGACATGTGTCTTGTTCTGATTGGTTGAAAAAGGGATTTGACCTGGTCAAAGGTTGACTTTGACCAATGTTGACCAAATTTTTTATCGCATTTTCTGAGAGTTCTAGAAGGTCTTTTTTCACGAGGTTTGTATCATTGGATTCGTCTCGTCGAGCTTTTTGATTTGGTACAAATTTGGTCCCTTTGGAATAGTTGACTTTTGGTCAACTGGGCGATTTTTCGAGTTTGATTTTTCGTTTATTTGTGGATTTTTATAGGTTTTAGCTTGGATGGTCCGTGGCTAAATTTTCATAGATTTATTTTCTCAAAAACAAATCTGATGTTGCAATTGTGTTTTCAAAATTTAAACTCCTAGTTGAAAATCAATTTTCTAATACTATTAAGAAAATACAAAGTGATGGTGGTACTGAGTTTCTTTTTATAGAAAAACCCTATCCGCAAATATTACATCAAAAATCATGCCCATACACATCGGAACAGAACGGAGTCGCCGAACGCAAGTACTGACATGTTTATGAACTAAGCATGTCCATTATGACTCACGCGTCCATCCCTATGGACTATTGGCCTGGAATTTTTAATTATGACATCTTTGTTATAAATATATTACAGTCTCTTCACTCACCTTTTAAACCAAGAGTCTTAGATATACATACAGAAAATAGTTAAGTTAACGGTGTTAAAAGTGAACTAACGGTAGGGACCGAAATTTGATTTTCTTAAGAATAGAGAGGCTTCTTTGCAATTTCGAATAAGGCAAGGGCTGTTTTGCAATTTAGGGATAATGTAGGGTCTTTATTGCAAATTTCCCTTTCTTTTCTTTTATTTATTTATTTTTTTTCTCCCCCATTTTTATTTCCTCTTCCAGTTTCATCTTTTTCCGCCGCCCACACAAGCAAATATTAGGGTTGCTTGGGAATATCGACAGATCTGCCAATTATTCCGCCCTTGACCACAAGGTTACTCTCTCCCTCAAAATATTACTTGTATTTTTCTCAAGGTTCGGTCCTATTGTTTGTCTAATTGGCCGCGCAAAGTAATTGCCGGTTGTTTCATCTGGTTGCTGGAAAATTATTTTGTCCTTTGCAAAAAGTTGCTTTCTTTCCATCTTTAACACGATTGTTTAACCACCTTGCAGGATTAATCAATTAACTGACACAGGATGGCTTCTTGGTGGGATCTTGCTGATGACGTGCTTGGGCAGATAACCGGCCTCCTTTCTTTGCCGGATCAACACCGATTCAGCGCCGTATGCCATAGTTGGAGATTAGTTGCAAAGCAGAAACGCCGTCCTCCTGTTCCGCAGCTTCCATGGTTGGTGCTCGGTGAGGACCACACAACAAAAAAACGAAATTTCTTCAGCTTGTCGGAGCAAAGGCTCTATTCAATTGACGTTCCCGAATTGCACGGCCACTACATTTGTGGTTCCTCACATGGCTGGCTTTTTACGGTGGACAGTAGGATCAATGGTCGCCTTTTAAACCCCTTGACTAGGGAGTTCTACGAGCTACCACCTTTCCCCCCTTACGATGAGACCGGTATCCCAATTGCGGAAGAAGAGGTCTACGATTCCCAGGGTACGAGGATTGTAGACTCATTTAGACAAGTGCAGAAGCAAATTGTAGTGAAGGCCCTCTTGTCTCATGATCCCAAAGAGAGATCAGATTTCACGGCACTGATTTTGTTCGGCTATCCTTGTAAGCTTGTTTTATGGAGGCCGGGTGATGCAGATTGGACGGTGATAAAAGGTCTCAAGCATTTATCGGATGTCATTTGTTTCAAAGGGGATTTTTTTGTTATTTCTGAGCGCGATATAGTTTATGAGGTGGGGCTAAATCCTGAGATAAAACAAATTGCTTGCAAAACTCCGTCGTCCGAATTAATTGGGAATTGGAGGTATCTTGTGAATTTCAAGGGACAATTACTGCTCATCCGGAGGTATACAGAAACCAGAATGACCCCACAAACGAGTTTGATTTCGCAATACTTAATTTGAAAGAAAGGACATGGCATGAATTGGATGCTATAGATGATCTTGCGGTGTTTGTAGGCAATAATTTAGCTGTGGTTGTCGATCCAGATAAGCTTCCCGGATGCATTAAAAATGGTGTTTATTTTACCGACATGAGTGAAAGTTTCTTTTGGCAAGAATGGGGACATAATTTTGGAGTCTATAACGCGGTTAATGAAACCGTAGAACGGTTTTGCCCGAACGGTGATGTCTTTTGTCCTCCTGAAGCGGCTATAACATGGTTCACGCCTAATCCGTGATGTGGTGTTTTGTTGTAGCATATTGTATGCCTTATTTTTAGAGGTGGCAAACGGTCGGGTCGTTTCGGGTTTCGGGTCGTTCGGGTTCGGGTCGTTCGGATTTCGGGTCGTTCGGGTTTCGGGTCACTCGGGTTCGGGTCGGGTCAGATTTTGCCACCACTACTTATTTTCAGTATTGAGTTATTAAGTTAGGGTGTATGCCTTATTGTCAGTATTGAGTTATTAAGTTAGGTTCATTGTAGTACATTGTAATGCCTTATTGTCGGTATTGATTTATTAAGTTAGGTTCATTGTAGCATATTGTGTGCCTTATTGTCAGTATTGAGTTTATCTAGTCAGGTTGAAATAATCAATAAACTTTATTTATTAAGTTTGAAGGAACAAGTTGCATGGGTTTGTTCTGTATGATGTGTTATTGGATTATTAAATTATGTGAGTTATTAAGTTTGAAGGAACAAGTTGCATGGTTTGTTTTGTATGAAGTGTTATTGGATTATTAAATTATTTGAGTTATTAAGTTTGAAGGAACAACTTGCATGGGTTTGTTTTGTATGATGTGTTATTGGATTATTAAATTATTTGATTATCAATTTCATAGATATCTTATGTGATTGGATTGTTAACTGAATATGTATATCTTACAACTAGGAATTTGCACCGCAAACAGCAGTGACAGATTTATATGTATTTTCTACAAATTGACATTCTGGATAATTTTTTTTCCAGAAAACTAATGTATTTTCATTGACTACACAAACGCATTTCTACTATGTTTTTTGGGATCATTTGAACCGTCCATTTTTCCAACAAAAGGATGGAACATTTTGCACAAACAACAGAATCTAGAAACTCCATATGAGAAGTAAAAGAAATACACATGAAAACATCACATTTTGCAAATTATAAATTGGCCAGTTTATAAGTTTTTTTGAGTAGCATGGAAACATCACAATCTGCAAATGCTACATTTGCATGTTTATAATCCCCTTTTTTTTTTTTTTTGTAACAAACAAAGTTTTTTTCAAATCTATTCCTCAAGCTTAACGCCGCTTTGACACCAGCTTCCTGTCACCATAAATTCTCATCATTAGCAAAACAAGCCATCATATTTCACTTTGGCGCCCAAAGCTTTAAATATATCATTTCGGTCCTTAAAACTAGTTCCACGCTATTCTGGTACCGAACTAATAGATCTATAAGTTTATCAATTTAAAAAGTTTAATTATGCTAATTAAATAAATAAATGAAAGTGTCTTAACGAACCTTGGATGACTTATGTTCACTTTCTCAAGCCTCTCTTCAAATGGAGTCGCATGCCATTTCACCTTTTGGTCCTAATAAACATTACAAATCAGACTTTTATTTTCTCAACAATTACCTTATTTTCTTCCTACTTAAATGAGATCTTTCAAAACAAAAAACACGAAAACATTAGCTCTTTATATTTGGTAGTAGAATTGGAAATCCGTTCCAAACCGCCCAATTAGAAACGGGCTTCAGCCACTCAGACAGACTCGCCACACTAACCTTAGGTGTCCCTTCTTCAGCCTTAACAGCACTGGTGTTCTCAATTTCCTTCTTTCCGGAACAAAACGAAAAGTCCCGGACCGCACTTCAGCCTTACCAACACTGAAGATCTCCAGTTTGGGTGCGGGGAAGTCGTACTGGGAAGCGCGCACAAACACACATTCATTTTATTATATTTTTGATACCGATTTCAGCAAAAATAACCAAAAAGAGATCACCCCCCTTAAAAGATCCCTGCCCTCAAGGATTATCTTCAAATTTTGATGATCAGCTTAGGTGACGGCCTCTCCCTTGCTCGGCAACCCGCAATAAATATTTTCAGACCAGCATCAAATGGAAGCAAGGTCCATCTGGCGCCAGAGAGAAATTCAGCTTCCTTCTCGCCAAAAACACGAGAAGAGGGAATAATTGCAACCAACTCTCAACAGTCACCCTTTTCAAGCAAACAAGAATCCCCAAAAAAATATTTTCCTTTTTTGGTACGAACCTTTTAGAAAATGGCGTCTCATCACGGTCCGTAATTACCCCCTCAACACAAAACTCCATTTCAACCCGTGACTCTTTTTCCCCAGTTAATTGAGTCTCAATTTGAAATGGTATCAAGAAAGAAATTAAGGTAGAATAGAATTGAGCATGTATAAAATGTTTTTTATAGTTATAATTTTATATACGATACTAACGAATGGTATTCAAGATAGTATATTGACTTATCATACTTTTATCCAAAAGTACAAATTATACCACATCAGCGTGCTATAAAGCATATGAAAGATCAAATGCAACTAAGAAAAATACATACCTCAGGATCAACCAATGCGTTTTTTCTCCTTTTTCAGTGAGTCTTTCAAACTATTTATGTTATCTCCCTCTTATAATTCTCTTCAAATTTTGAATTGAAAAAGTTATTATTTTTTAAAACCCTGAATCCCAAATGAGAAGATAAACTAAAATAAGACAAAATTAATAACTTTGTTGGGGCATTCACATCAAGCTTGTTTAGGTGAAAGTCAATTGAAGGGTTTGGCGAATGCGAAACTCTCTTCATGTGTCTGAGATATCAAATTTTGGAATAACAACAAGTCAGCAAAGCACTATGATGATGATATTCTGTTGTTCTAGTCTTAAACAATCAAAATATTAATTTCATCTTAAATCCAAAAAGAAAAAGTTAACTCAGTACATTAAATTTTACCAATCAACAACTATTCCCCTTCAAAATCATTTTTAGGAGAAATAATATCTCTTGAAATATTGTGCCGCAAGAAAGCGAAATGAATAGTGAGGGAAATATCAGCGTATACACAAAACCCACCGCCTTCATTTGCAGAACAGTGATGAAATCCACCGCCCACAAATATGCAATCCTTTTTCAACTACTCTTTTTTCCACCAAAATTGATCGTCCCGCCTAATTAAATACCCCAATTATGAAGGTAACGAATAGATCTTTCCGCCTAATTAAAATATCACAAATTTATAATATTAAATATGAAATTACAAAAATGAATAAATTAAAAGAAAAACAAACATTAAACATGTACATGCTGGTACATGCAACCCAAAAAATTCAAAAAAATTTAAACAAGAATCAGTTTTGCAATTCATATTTTTTGAAAAATTCTAGACTACACGACTAAAAAACATGACAGCAGCACTATAGGGTTTATAGTAGAAATATTACAATTTAAGTATAGTTAATTATAGAAATAATATTTTTATCATGTTGATTAGCATTTTTTATATTTTTTTTGTATTTATGCTTTTCGCTGCCAAAAATATCATCTTATGATAAAGATTCCTATTAATATTAAATAATAAATACAATATTAGCAGTGTTATTAAAACCGGACCGGACCGGCCGGTTCAACTGGAAAAAACCGGACCCGGACCAAAATCCGGTTCGGTCTCATATAAAGACCGGAAATGCAAATGAACCGATAAAACCCATATGAACCGGCCAGTTTTTATATAAAATTGAAGTGAGTGAGAACTATAAAAAAATAAAAAAAAGGAAAAAGTGAACAAAAATAAAAACCTGTTTAACTTTTTGTTGCAGTTGCCAATTTGGAAGTATCATAATTGGAGGGACCTAAATACAGAAAATGTTTGATTTTCTCAATCTCCTAATTATTTATTTATTTATTAACTATTAATAAAAGTTTTGGTAAAATACCTCAACTATAATAGAAACCTTCAGGTTGCTCTTAAGGTCTTTTAAATATGATTCTGAATGCACGTACAAAAGGAAATTAAAATATTAAACAACAAAAAATTGTTCAAAAATAATAGAATTATACCACTTATAAATCATCATTTGATTCTTCAAGCGGTTCAATAAACTGATTTTTCTCTAAATAACCCTCTTTAGTTAGGAATTGACAGATAGGACCCCATTGAGAAGAATCAAATGGGTGCTGAATAAAAACAATGTTTTTCAGTGAAAAATAAAAATTAAAAAATACGTTGGCTACATTTTTATCTACTAAAGTTGCTATTTTGAAAGAATCTCAAAATCATTCAAATTATAACTAGTAGCAAATGCCAGGCAGCTTGAAATTGTATTCAAAATTAATTCCTTTCAAAATATGAAAATTTCTTAATGATTAAGATCGGACGGTTAAGAAGATGGCCATTATTAATCTAATCCTAGGGTTAATTATTTCTTAATGACGTGTCTAATTAAGGATTAAGAAAAACAGTTGAAAATTAAATTACTCCTATGGTTAATTATATGAAGTTTGGGTTCGGACTAGATGTATTTTGGTTTAGCTACAAACATGATAAGAGATTTTGGGCTTGTCGTGTTATAGGCTAAAAACACAGCAATTTTTTATAAGGCCCAAGAAGTCCATTCTGTACATCATAGCAGAGCATATTAATGCACAAAATACGTAAGATATTCATCAACAATGTACAAAATATAATTTTGTAAACTCAAAAATTATGTTCATGAATAATGTACAAAATATGGTTTTGTTAACTCAAAAACTATGTTCATGAATAATGTAAAAAATATAATTTTGTAAACTTAAAAACTATGTTCATGAATAATGTACAAAATATAATTTTGTAAACTCAAAAACTATGTTAAATACAAATTTTCGCTTTATTTCTTATTCTGATTTTTATCTTATTTATATATATCTTGTATGGCCGTTATTCTACGCTAATTCATTGTATAGACTTCTGTATCGGCCGCTCCGACCGCCGGACCGGTACGAGCGATCATACCCTCCGCTCCAGCGGTACTCTCTCCTGAAAAGAACCAAATTAATGGAACTTGAACAACAATTTGATAATTTCCGGATGATTGAAGGTGAACCCGTCGAGAATATGTATATTCGTATGTCGCATATCCGAAACGATTCACCGCTTTAGAAAAGATTTGAAAATAAAGTTATGAGACTAAAAAAATAAGGATGTTCCGATTTTAACATGGGTACTAACTCAGGGAATAATTAATATTTTTCACCTTCATTTTCTTATTCAAAATCAGTTTGGGTGTAATTTTGTGGGTGTTTATCAATTCCTCTCAAATTCGCCTGGACACATGACAAACCATGAGTGGTCGAAGTAAATAACAGACCCGCGATGGTCACTTAGCGAGTAGCCAGATTTACTCCTCGTATTGAACTAGCGGGTACCCTCGCTCCGCTTCGGAGAAATTAGTTATATATAAAAAAAATTAATGTTATATTTTTTTTTTCTTGTGATCACACATATAATAATTTGAATTTTGTGGAGTACATACATGAAACAATTATTCTTTAAATGTTATGGATAAAAATATTTAAATGTTATGGATAAAATTTCCATTTTTACTGCTAAACATTTTATTTTTTAGTATATATATATATATGAATAAAAAATCTTTGTTGAAATATTCATTGCATCTTTCTTGACATAAAATATTTTGTAGGATATGATATTGTGTGCTATATTAAAAGCACAAATGAAAACGAAACTTTCAATCCGCTTCGGCTTAACCATTACTTTTTTTTCATTACATATGTTTAAAAAATATTTAAAGAACTTGACCTAAAATGAGAGAATCATACAAAGAAAAATGCTTTTGTTTTATTACTCTTATCAACATCTTTTGTTACCATGAAACATGATAATGTGACAAAATACTACATTAACTGATGATTAACAAAATATTCCAAAGAATGGAAAACAAATAATCAATAAATTCATATAATTAATTAAAGGACACAATAATATATTATGTAAAATAAAATAATAATTACTAAAGAATGAAATGAAATGATATTTTAAGTAATATAACATCTTAAATTAAAAAAAAATATAATGTAACATAGTATTTTAAAGAAGTGAAATGAAATGATATTTTAAGTAATATAACATCTTAAATTAAAAAAAAATATATCGTAACATAGTATTTTAAAGAAGAACAAATTAATTTTGTGATTTGTGAATTATTACTTCTCAAAGTATTATTGATTATTTCTTTCTTATTTTAGATTGAATAAAAAGAAAATGGTGAAAAAAATATTTTGTTCAAGAAAAAACTTGTCTTTCGAGATTTTGACTAGTCTTTGATTGTCAGGTCATTGTATTAATTGACTAGGCTTTCTTATTTAAAACTTTATTGTACTTTATTAATCAATTTTTACTTCTCCTAACTAGTTGGACTTTGTTTGAGCTAGTCTTGTGTAATATACACTTTCAGCCTCCTCGTTCTTCATTTGTTCTTGTAATGTCCTATCGATGAATTGAACTAGGATAAGAACATATAACTCTGAAATATACTCTGGTGAAACCCGACAAAATTATCGAAGGTTAAAATACACCATTATTCCATTGTATTGGTGAAATCATTATTTTATTCATGTGATATTGATTTAAACATGTTTTTTCATTATTATAGAACTAGAGATAGAAAGAGAAAGAGAAAAAGAAAAAGAAAGATATTTATCATTCAATTACGTTTTATCTAGGCTCCGGAGAATATATTGTTGATATATCATTAGTGATTTTAATGAAGGCCTCCACATTGTGAAAAAGATATTTCATTTTTGGGATAATTTAATGATTCTTTTTAGGTGCCTTGCATGGTATTCTCTGATTAATTATTAATTGGAAAATACTTTTTCTGTTGTGCTCATTAAAAAAAATTCGTGATTTTTAGTTAGTTTTGTTTGATATTCGCTGATATATTATTAATTAGACAAATTTTCTTCTACTGTATTTTTTAGGACATTTTGGTGTTTTTTAGTTAGCTTTCTACGACTGTCATTCATGTGATTTTTAATTAAAAAATTTCTGGTTTAAACAATATAGGTTAATGTTATCAGCTATTTTTTCTATAACTCATCTGGTTGATAATTTTGTGTAAAAAATTACCTAATTTATTGAATTAAATCCTTGCCCACCACCTCCCAATTTTGTAGGTAAAATCGGGCCGAAATTCCATCCGGTCCCGACGCCTTATCGGATCCCACCTGCCAACAACGTCCTTTTATCTCATTTTCAGTTGGAATAATAGAAAGTTGCTGGATGTCAACCTCCTCAATTAGTTTAATAAGAGGCCAATTTTGGTCCGGCCGGAACATGATCACTTATAGAGAGGGGATTAGTAGATAAATATAGATTTTTGGAATTTTGTATAAATTTTTTTTTAATATCTGACTCCGTTGTGTGCCAAATTCTGTCATCCGGCATAATAGCGTGTATTTGATTTTGTCTTCTATTGATGGAAACCGCACGAAAGAAGGCGGTACTCTGTTCTCCTGCATTACCATAGAATACTGGCGTGTTGGGACCAATATAGATGGTTGATGAAAACGTAATTGTTGTACTCATTTTGAACTCTTGTCATTTGCTCACTGATACAAATTCTGACCATTATAGCCCATTGAACTATTGGTTTTTTTTTTTTTTTTTGGTCGAAATAGTAGGTCAGAGTCTACTAAAAATTTTCATTAACAAAATAAATATAGCGGTTATACGATTCTTGTCATATTACATTCAATACAATTCAAAACCTAAATTTGAGAAAATAAAATAGAAAGAAAAATACATGCCCTGCATTGTGTTTCAACAGACATAGCACTACATTGCAATTGTTAAACCATAAATTGATAAAGGAATATGTTCCATCTTATGGCACCTAACAATGCAATCTGAACGTGTCAAATCAAAACTAACAAACAATAGTTAATACATAATAACACACCAAATCTTTGTGTCTTTAATTTTTTTTTAATATAACCAAGTTCGAAATACAAAAAAAAAATAAGCGGAAATAGGAAAAAAAAAGAAAATCTTGTAATACAACAAGTTCATACAGTCACATTGGAAATCCGAGTACACAAAAACATACAAATCCAACTAACATTTTTTTTTTCCTTTTTCTTCTTTTTAGTCTGACTTTAAAATAAACCCAAATTGATATATTGAAATTAAAAACACACAACATAACGCACACACAAGGGAGTACAAACTATAACAAAACATACCGAATCCAATTCAACAAAATCAACCAAGTACCGTTATGTGAAAAGCTCATCCATCTCCTGCAAGATATTATGAGTAGAAACACATGTCAGTCACATTTGTTGTCGTTATCAAAAGATTATATTGAATTTAATGGCAAATATAATGCTTTCATAAAGATTTCTAACTTCAGGTGTTTGAATGAAATCTAAAACAACTATTTTGATGATACTAATTGTAAGAGAGAGTGATGCTTTGGTAATCATTCTAATTCAAAATAATGTATTTGTTACAAGATTGATTATGATTTAAACTTGTCTCGGTTGTTTCCTTTATGGGGTTTTACTTATTAATTTTCTACATAAAGATTGATCAATATGATCAAAAGATAAAATAGTTACCACTCTAATTAAAAAATCCTTAAAATTTTTTGTGTTAGATTGAAGAACGAATTAACATGTATAAAATAGATTGAAGGCTTCAAAAAACATTCAGATTTTATCGTGCACATGAAAGGATTAGGTAAGATTGTGACTATCATAAAAAAAAAATAGAGAAAACAAAAAGTGAAATGTATACTATAACTATAAAAAGAGAGATTACTTACATCAATTCAACTTGAGCAATTCACTGATCCTTCTTTGATAATAACATTGCATCTCATCTTCTCAAGCTTGGTGCGGGTTTTCTTTGGTAATTTGGGCATTCTAATCAACTGGAGCTCCTCAAGAGAAGGGAGATGTACTAATTCCTCAGCTTGTATCTTCAGATTATTGCACCGGGCGAGACTCAATTTGGAAAGTTTAGGCAGTGAGCCCGCTTCGATTTTCCACTCCACTAAAATCTTCAACTCTGTAATTGACATGTGTTGTAGTCGGGGAAAACCAACAGCGGAGCATGACATCCTTTCCCCGTTGTACGTGTCAACACCTAATTCAAGAACAACAAGAGATGGAAGCAGCTCTAGAATTCGCATTGGATCTTCCAGCAAGTATATACGGGCCAACCTTAACTTTCGTAGATTGGGTGGGAAGAGCGTATTATCAGGTAAACTCTTATTTTCTAAGTAATTCCCAGATAATCCCAGTTCCATAAGATTGGAATGACTTGACAACACATCAAGAGGCTCTAGAGGTAATAATTGCCATTCTAAGTAGAAAGAGAAAATCTCGCTCCTTTCTTTTAGCATTTTAAGAAACTCTCCTCTCTTCGACGCCTTTGTACCACAAGAAAACTCTATATGTAAAGTTTGAATATTTTGAAGCTCACCATGCTTTGGGAATCTTATTTTGCCGTCTGAAAAACACATATACACATGTCTAAGTGTTGGGATTTTCCAAATAGAACCAGATAGTGAATTTATCAAAGTTTCTCTTGCATCAAATGTTTGCAAGTTTATGAGATACTTAATTGAGGATGGGACTGTTACCTCATCGCAATCTCTCAAGCCAATATATCTAAGAAATATCATTCTCCCAAATTCATCGGGTAACTTTTTAATATTCGAAATACGTGTCAATTCGAGAACTCGTAGGTAATTCAACCAACAGAGGGATGGTTGGGTTAAGTTGAAGCTCAATGTGCGCAAATCTGGCATATATTCAACAACTTCATCTCTAAAATACTTGTTAAAAGCTGCCCGGTATGTTTTCATGCCATTTGACGTGAATGCTTCAAGATCTCTGTGGTTGTTGCAGCTTTTAAGGAATCCGGTTTTTGCACTTTTTTCAATACAAAATTCACGTAAAATATCGTGCATTTGTATACTTTTAATCCAACCATGAGTTTTACTCATTTCCACAACTTGTATCACGGATCGATGAGCTAACTCAGTTAAATATTTTCTAACACTTTCTTCCTGAGAACATTTATAATTGAAAGGAATTAAGCCTTCCGCAATCCACATCTTAGTCAGTTTGGAGGTTGAAATGAGATGGTCTTCAGGAAAATATGCCATATATAAGAAGCATGGCTTGAGATAATATGGGAGATCATGAAAGCTAAGAGCCAGTATTTCTAAAATATTTTTTGTGCTATTTGTTTTTTCCCAATCTAAACTATTAATCATTTTTGACCAAAAATTCAAATCAATCTTTTTCGATAAAAAACCCCCTAAGATAGAAAGTGCAAGAGGAAGACCGTTACATTTCTTTGCGAGTTTTTTGCCTAAAATTTCTAGTTCTTTAAGGGTGTGTTCATTAATCTGGTTTGAGAAACGAAATGCTTTCATACGAAGAAGCTCCCAACTTTTCTCATCATCCAAAACTTTTAGCTCATGAATATGATTGATATAGTCGGGATGTCGTGCGACTTGTTGATCACCTGTTGTTAATATTATTCTACTACCGTTATTTGAATTTGGAAAGATTGTATTGCCATAACTAATTCGGTCTATTGCTTCATTGGTCCAAACATCATCTAGTACAATTAAGTATTTTTTATCCTTTAAGAACATATGAAGTTTTTCTCTAACTTCTAGCTCCGGCATTTTTTCTATATTCTCTAGCTCTGTAATCTCATTTTCAGTTCTTTTTTCATTTGGTAACTTCTCTTTCTTAATATGCATGGTTTTTTTCATTATATACTTTAACACTTCAATTGGTTTATAACTTCGAGAAACTGATTTCCAAGCAAATGTATTAAAATTTTCTTGTATTTTGGGGTCGGTAAAAACTTTCTTAGCAAGGGTAGACTTGCCGATGCCCCCCATACCCACTAAAGACACAAAAGTTAGGTTTTTATTTAATGAGTCGGTTAGTTCATTAATAATTTTTTCTGTTTCGTTATCAAAACCGACAACATTATCTTTGCATTCAAAATAAGGAGATATCAGTCTCTGAATATTCAAATCATCTTCCATAGAAAAAACAATCCCATCGTTGTCCACACTCGTTTCCCCGAGTTTGGTTTTATCATATCTATCTTTTCTTTGAAAGATCCCATCAATCTTTTTTCCTATTTTTTCAATTTCTTTCCCTACATCATCAAGGATTTTTAAATCGCCATGAGAAACATTTGCATACCTTGATATGGCACCTAGAAGCCCTTTCTTTCGGCTATTCCATATCTGCATCCAATTGATCTTCGCAACCACATTTTCAGCCTCATACGCAACATCTCTAATCTCTTGAACCAAGCTTTCATCTACGCTATTGTCACCCTTGCTCTGCTTCAAATCGGCATCTCTCAAGAAGTCTTACATGAACCTGAGCTCACTTTTTATGGACTCAACTTGATCAGGAACTCCCTTGAGGAATTTGGTCTCTGTAATTACAAGATTGCCTAGCATGCTTAAAACAGAGGAAATAGCAGAGTCGACCATATTTACGGTTATTCTATTAATTATGAAACAGTGGAAAAGGTTGAAGAGAGAAAGAGAGCGAGATGAACTATGGAAAAAAAGGTTGAAGAGAGAAAGAGAGCGAGATGAACTATGGAAAAGGAAGGACAAGATAAGATGTATGAAGCATTTAACAAAGATATTTGAAACACCAATCTTGTTTTTTCCTGCTTGAAAGGGCCCGTAGGCACAGTGCTTAATTTGTATTAATTAGAAAGATGTCTCCTAAAGTGTCGGTGGTGCACAGTGAGGATGGGTTTAGTTCACGGCAATTTGAAATTATCATGGTAATTGTATTCCAAGAAATATTATTTCTTAGAATCACGTTACTATCTTATGATAATATTTTTGTTTATCAAATAAATTTAACTTTGTGGCAAAATTATTTATTTATTTTGTGTTTAAATATAAAATGACTAATATGCCATTTAAGCTCTAGTATAGAATATCAACAAGTACAGTTATTATTAGCAAGCATAATATATTTATAAGTAATTAAATATAATGATTATATATTATGTATATAATAATTAATTTAATTTATTACAATTTAATATATCATCTATAATTTTTTATTCCATGAAAGCGCGTGTGGGTGAAACAAGTTAATGTGTTACCGATCATGCGACACATCACAATATACGAGTAATTCAAAATGTATGTGAGCAATATAAAAGATATATCAGCAATGCTAAAGATATATCAGTAATATATAAAAGCATATAACAATACAAAAAAAATATTTTATCTATACAAAAAATATATTAGCTATACAAAAAGACAGAGAAAAATTAAAATACTAAAATGAATGTGAGAAATACTAAAAATATAACATTAATACAGAATAAAAAAAAATATATCAGCAATACAAAATATATATCATCAATACAGAAAGGCATACAATAATACAAAAATGCATATCATCAAGTACAAAAGATATATCAGTAACACCAAAAGATTTACAGAGAAAGATGGAGTTTGGAAATAAATGATTCTTGAATTTGACAGAGACGATAATAATTTGGAAACAGTGGAAAAGGTTGAAGAGAGAAAGAGAGCGCGATGAACTATGGAAAAGAAAGGACAATATAAGATGTATGAAGCATTTAACAAAGATATTTGAAACACCAATCTTGTTTTTTCCTGCTTGAAAGGGCCCGTAGGCACAATGCTTAATTTGTATTAATAAGAAAGATGTCTCCTAAAGTGTCGGTGGTGCACAGTGAGGATGGGTTTAGTTCACGGCAATTTGAAATTATCATGGTAATTGTATTCCAAGAAATATTATTTCTTAGAATCACGTTACTATCTTATGATAATATTTTTATTTATCAAATAAATTTAACTTTGTGGCAAAATTATTTATTTATTTTGTGTTTAAATATAAAATGACTAATATGCCATTTAAGCTCTAGTATAGAATATCAACAAGTACAGTTATTATTAGCAAGCATAATATATTTATAAGTAATTCAATATAATGATTATATATTATGTATATAATAACTAATTTAATTTATTACAATTTAATATATCATCTATAATTTTTTATTCCACGAAAGCGCGTGTGGGTGAAACAAGTTAATGTGTTACCGATCATGCGACACATCACAATATACGAGTAATACAAAAGGTATGTGAGCAATATAAAAGACATATCAGCAATACTAAAGATATATCAGTAATATATAAAAGCATATAACAATACAAACAAAATATTTTATCTATACAAAAAATATATTAGCTATACAAAAAGACAGAGAAAAATTAAAATACTAAAATGAATGTGAGAAATACTAAAAATATAACATTAATACAGAATAAAAAAAAATATATCAGCAATACAAAATATATATCATCAATACAGAAAGGCATACAATAATACAAAAATGCATATCATCAAGTACAAAAGATATATCAGTAACACCAAAAGATTTAAATATTAGCTATACAAAAAGACAGAGAAAAATTAAAATACTAAAATGAATGTGAGAAATACTAAAAATATAACATTAATACAGAATAAAAAAATATATCAGCAATACAAAATATATATCATGAATACAGAAAGGCCTACAATAATACAAAAATGCATATCATCAAGTACAAAAGATATATCAGTAACGCCAAAAGATTTACAGAGAAAGATGGAGTTTGGAAATAAATGATTCTTGAATTTGACAGAGACGATAATAATTTGGAAACAGTGGAAAAGGTTGAAGAGAGAAAGAGAGCGCGATGAACTATGGAAAAGGAAGGACAATATAAGATGTATGAAGCATTTAACAAAGATATTTGAAACACCAATCTTGTTTTTTTCTGCTTGAAAGGGCCCGTAGGCACAGTATTTAATCTCTATTAATCAGAAAGATGTCTCCTAACGTGTTGGTGGTGCACAGTAAAACAGAAAAAGTTGGGTTCCAATACCAATACACTAGCTCCAACATTTTTATTATGTAAAGAAAAATTAGGAGGGACTATATATATATATATATATATATATATATATATATATATATATATATATATATATATATATATATATATAGTCCACGTACCACCGGCTTATATATCATCCGTTCTATCAACTTACTCATAAGTCATCACGTCGTCTAAAAAAGTAAGTGCTTTACGCGTCATTAAAAAGAATTATCCACGAAAGCGTGTGGGGATGAAACAAGTTAATGTGTTACTGATCATGCGACACATCACAATATGCGAACAATACAAAAGGTATGTGAGCAATATAAAAGACATATCAGCAATACTAAAGATATATCAGTAAGAGAGTAGCTAAAATACTTAGCTAAGTATTGGATCCTTCCTACTTAGAGCCTCTAACCCTTGGATCCGCTTTGAGATTCGTGCAGCTTGATAGGCGGAATGGAGCACTTCCGTTAATTTTTTAGGCAGCTTGAGAGTGTTCATAAGAACACTTGATAAGAAAAATAAAATTGTGAGATGCAATTACATTTCTAGTTTTATGGTCCCTGAAAGACTCAATAACGTAATAGCAAATTATTCATATAACCCATTTGATTGCAGTATATTAATGAAAATCCATGAAAGATTTTTAAGGCCTGAAGCAATTCTCGAGAGATACGTTATATTAAATTACAAAGATTTTTGTACAAACAAATGCAATATACGGGGTTATGTGGTAAAATTACTATAACATAATTTATTGAAAGCATGTTATGTAATTAATCTAAATATGTATATATTTTTATAAGAAATAATACTTACTTGTTGCTATTTGTTAATGATTTAAATATATGTAAACTCCTGAAGAGTTCCAAAAGCAACAACATACTTAAAAGAAGAATATTGTACTGTTTTTCCTTCATTAGAATTTTTACCCGTAGGGTTTATGAAAGTTTTAACAAGACATATTTTAATGAGGGGGAGTTATGCATTGCACTTTTTTTTTTCTTAATCACGGTTTTCTCCTATTGGATTTTCCTGACAAGGTTTTAACGAGACAGATTTTTAATGTGTATGAAATATAGACATCCAAGGAGAATGTTATGAATATATCATATGATTATGTGAATAATAATGTGTATGTCTCAAACTCTTGAACTTCAACTTCCCACTATTTGACTATTGATATTTTGTATTAAGTTTATTTAATTATTTGTAATATGAAGGGTTTTGCTCTCCCTATAAATAGAGCCTTGTAATACTTGTAATATATAGATGAAGATGAGAATAAATAAACAAAGATTTCCTCTCTTTACTTTAGCTCTTAAATTTATTTAGTTTATAACAAAAACTAGGTATTTTTCATTTAAAGGATAAATTCTATTTTCATAAACGCCCTTCATCGATTTTAATTATTCTTGGCAATTTGTATTGAAACTTAAAAAGTTAATTGCGTGTTCTATATATTTTAATGATGGTCAGATGATGAAATTAAATTTGTGTTATAATTTAGATTTGAAAGGTATCTTCTCAGTTGAGGCCTAATGAAAGAATGTGTGCAATTTTATCATATTAGGTCCACAATATTTATAAATTGTAGAAACATGGGCCCAGCCCGATAATAGAACAAGGCCTTTAAATCCAAATTCAACATAGAAATATAAACCAAAACTGAATTTTCATTTACAAGTTTCGTAATTTCTTACTCTTCATTCACTTCAGTCTCGATCAGGTGATTCTTTTCTTCTTTTTTCAATTTCTAGTAAGTTTTCATAATCAAATCTTTGAAATTTGCCTTTAGTTTCTGATCGTTCTGGATCTGGTTCCACTTCTGTGATTTGAGCTTGATTAAGTATTATCCGTCATCTGCTTACATATTCGACTTTCAAACTCAATGCGTTTGAGGAAACTGAAAACTATTGTATTTTAACTTTGTCTGTACTAATTAACCTTGTGATGATTCTAATTTCAACCTAGTTTGTCTAATTCTCAATTTTCGTACTGTTTTATCACTGCGTAAGTTTTGTGAAATTTTCACTTGTATGCATGTAAGCTTTTTTAACTAAGTTTGCATAAGAACAGAGATTTGAAAGTTATCTTTTTCGAAACCAATTAAATTAAGTTTTTGAGGGCCTGATTGTAAAGTTCTTGTTTATCCTCCTTTTCTATTATATTTCTTTCTTTGAAGTTGTCTATTTTTGAATTTTTCGAATATTAATTATCTTGGCCTGATGATGATTTGAGTGGTATAAGAACGGAAATCTAAACTATGTTCTCTGTTGAAGCATAATAAAGTATGCTTACTGAAAGATAGATAAATAGATAGATTCAGAGAGAGAGAGAGAGAGAAAAATGACAGTTTTTAGGGGGAATTTCATATTTGCCATTACAAAAACTTAAAAAATCATATTTGCCATTACAAAACTCAAACCCTAAAATTGTGTATTTTATTTGTGCTCCAGAGAATGTAGTATGTTGAGATGCAATTGTGAAGTTTACTGAAGGCCTTCTATCATTTTCCCCCCTTCTTTTTTGTTAGTATTCTTTTTTCAAATACCTTTTTTTATATTCTTTTTTCTTCTGGTCGCTTTTTCTTTTTTTCTAATTTTTTTTGTTCAATTGTGATTATTTTCTCGCAAGTTTATCCTTTTCATATTTGATTTTAAATGATTTTAACTTTATTAAACAATTTTAACTTTTCCTTTTTTAAGCTAGTCTTATCTTGTGCAATGTGCAATTTATTTTATAATTATTTTATTTCTGTAATGGCCTAATGATATGAACTGAACTTGGATAAGAACAGAAATCTGAAATATGTATTTTTTTTCTGTTGTATTCTTTTGAAAGGTTTCGTGATATTTAGTTACTTTTTTAGTTTAAACAATGGAGGTTAATTTTCCAGTTAGATTTTCGGTATTGCGCAAAAACAATTTGTGCTTAGTTTTTTCTATTTTTTGTTTGAGTTAGTTATTCTCATCTTTTTGTGTTATTGTTAGCTATTCCTTTATGTTTTGTCTTAAACAATTTTTAATATAGACTGGACGATTTGAATTAAATTAAGGTCTGTTCTTTTTTTTTTTCAAACTTAAGTCTTCTTTATGTTCACAGTTCGAAATATGGGGCTTTAAAACAATTTAGTTTTGTTGAGGGTTTTTATGCGAAAATATTTGATGTCATGAGGGTTTTATGCAAAAATAATTGTTGGCCAATGATGTAATAAATGCACGTATTATCAGAATAATAATGATGACAATTACTTTGTACCACTGAGGCCTATAAAACCCTCTTTTTTCTCATTTTGATTTTCACATATTTTTAATTTTTTTCTTGGTTCTTTATATCACTGATATTTTCAACTTTCATCTACGTCTTTTTTTATACTTATTTAACAAATGTAACTAAGTTTCTTTTTTCTTTTGACCATTTTTATTGCCATTTTTCATGATTGTTTCAGAACCATGTTTGATTTTTTAATAAAGTCTTTTGAATTGAGTTTTTGTTAAGGCCTGATGATTAATAAAGAGTATAAGAACGGAAATCTGAAATTTTGTTCTCTGTTGAAGCCTGAAATTATTTAAAGGCTTTAAATCATTGGAAGGCTCAAAAGATAGGTGAAAAATAATGTGTTGGGGTTAATTTCTTGTTTTGTAGGGGTATACATGAAATTTTGAGAAATTTTAGGGTTCAAAATGGAATCCCTGGTGAAATTAGAGCTGGCAAAATCTGAATCGTGACATCTCTCTCTCTCTCTCTCACTCTCTCTCTCATTCACACACACACACACACATTTTTAAGCCCTTTACATATTTCTTGGCTCCAGAGAACTTAATATGTTGAAATGCAGTTAAAGTACTATGAAGGCCATAAATTTAATGTTTTTTCTTTCTTTCTTTGTGCTACTTTTTTTATTAAAGTTTATTTTGCTCTTTGTTTTCTTGCTATTATTTTTTCTGCAATTATTTTTCAGGTGGCTTTTTTTTTCCTGATTTCTTTTTTGTTCACTTGTTTTTTATGTTGCTTTTCTTCGTTTATCTTTTTTTCTTAAAGTATATACTTGAGCTTTAGTCTACTTTATTTGTCAATGGCACTTTATTTTGTAATTAATTGGATTGTTTAAGCTAGTCTTGTCTTGTGTGATATGCATCTTTCTCATTGATTTTTGTACTGGTGAATAAGCTATTAGATTTGTATATTTTGACAAACATTTATTCTTATATAAGTTTTTGATTTGCTCTTATGTTTATTATTAATGGCCTGATGATGATTTGAGTTTATATAAGAACAGAAAATCTAAACTATGTTCTCTGTCGAAGCATAATAAAGTATGCTTACTGAAATATAGATAAATATATAGAAAGACAGAGAGACAGAGAAGCTTTTATTCAAAACCCTAATCCTAATCCAAACCCTAAATTCTTGCATTTTATTTGTGCTCCAGAGAACATAGTATATTGAAGGCCTTCTATCATTTTCTTCCTTTTTTTTCCCATCTTTTTGTTAATTGTTTTATTCAAATACCTTTTTTCTGTATTTTTTTCCCTGTCGCTTTTTCTTCTTTTCTGATTTCTTTTATTCAATTGTGAAATTTATTTTCTGGCAAGTTTATTCTTTTCATATTTGAGTTAAAATGGTTCTTACTTTATTAAACAATTTTAACTTTATTTATAATTAGTTGGACCTTGTTTAAGCTATAATCTAGTCTTGTGTGATATGCACTTACTTTATTTTATAATTATTTGTTTTTTTAATGGCCTAATGATATGAACTGAACTTGGATAAGAACATAAATCTGAAACATATATTCTCTGTTGAGCCTGATAAAATTATCAAAAGGTTAAATGCACCAAAACATTTTCTTGTTTTTGTCAATATTACAGAACTAGAGAAAGAGAAAGAGAAAGAAAGAGAAAGAGAAAGAGAAAGAGAAAGAGAGAGAGAGAGATTTACATTGTATAATTTTTTTATCTGGGCTCCAGAGAATATATCGTGTTGAAATATCAATAGTGATTTTACTGAAGGCCTCTACATTTTGAATATTATTTTTTTGGGGGGGTAATTTAATGATATTTTTGTTGGTGTATTTTTTGATATTGTCTGATTTAATTTTAATTGGAAAACATTTCTTCTGTTTGTGTTTTTCAGAGAAGTTTGCTTGGTTTTAGTTTTTTTTTCTATGATTTGGTCATTCATGTGCTTTTTGGTTAAAAAATTTCTGTTTTAAACAATAGATGTTGAATTTCTCAGTTAGATTTCTGTGATTTAGTGTGATGGCATAATTTATTACATTTTTATGTCCAACTATTCTGTTTATTAGAATTTGATGACATCTCAGTTAATTAATTTTGTTTTATTTATGGATTTTTATGCAAAAAACTTTGGTGTCAAAGAGGGTTTGTTTAAAAATTAAAATACTTGCTGGCCAATGATGTGATAAATAAATGCATGTATTATCAGAATAATATTGATGACAATTACTTATTGCCACTGAGGCCTATAAAACCCTCTTTCTTGTTTTAATTTTCATGTCTTTTTTAATTTTTTTTTTTTTTTTGCTCTTTATATAGCTCTGATATTAAAATTTTTATCATGTACTATTTTTTCTCATAATTATTTAACAAATCTAGTTAAGTTTTTTTTCATTTGATCATTTTTAATTGTTTCATATTTTCCATGTGAAATTTTTATTTCTAATTTTTCATGTGAATTGGCGTTTAGAACCATGCTTGATTTTTTAATTTAGCTTTTTTTTATCGAATTGATTTTTTTGTTAAGGCCTGATGATTAATAAAGAGTATAAGAACGGAAATCTGAAATTTTGTTCTTTGTTGGAGCCTGAAATAATGTCAAGGGTTTAAAGGATTGGAATACTCAAAAGATAGGTGAAAAATAATGTGGCGGAGTTAATATCTTGTTTTATAGGGTATACATGAAATTTTGACACTTTTTAGGGTTCTATATGGAATCTCTAATGAAATTAGAGCTGGCAAAATCTAAATCGTGACATATACTTGGCTCTCTTTCTCTCTTTTCTCTCTCTCACACATACAAACATAATTAAGCCCTTTACATTTTTCTTGGCTCCAGTGAACTTACTATGTTGAAATTTCCATTAAACTATTATGAAGGCCTTAACATAAAATTCGATGTTTTTGTTGTAAATTTGAAGTCTTGTGCTTCTGTTCTATATGCAAATTTGAAGTCATGTTTCTTTTCCTTATCTTACTGGGTAGAATAAAACCTTAATATTATGTAGGCTTTGCACATGAAAATTGTGTATTTCGGTTTGGAGAAATTTGATATTTTGCAAGTTTTTAAAGGGTAAATATTATATTTTCAATTTTTGAAGGGTAAATATGATATTTTGAGTTTTTAGAAGGGTAAATATGAAATTCCCCCTTAATTTTTCAGTCTCGCTCTCCACTGAGTTCAGATACTTCTTTTCTTTTCTCTTCTTCTCGTTTCAGTTTCTAGTAAGTTTTCATAGTCAGATATTTCAAATTTGCCTTTAATTTCTAGTTTATACTGTAGATCTGTTTTCTCTGCTGTGGATTTTTGTTCCCTGTTTTGATTTTATCATTTGACAAGCTTTTGTTCTTATATAAGTTTTGATTTGATCTTGTGATTATTATTTGACGGCCTGATGATGATCTGAGTTTTGTATAAGAACAGAAATCAAAACTATGTTCTCTGTTGAAGCATGATAAAATATGCTTACTCAAAGATAGATAAATAGATACAGAGAGACATATTTTTCCATTTTAGGGGGAATTTCATATTTGCCATTACAAAAACTTAAAATATCATATTTGCCATTACAAAACACAAACCCTAAAATTTTGCATTTTATTTGTGCTCCAGAGAACGTAGTATGTTGAGATAAAATTCTGAAATTTACTGAAGGCCATTTATCATTTTTTTCTGTTTTTTTTCCCTTCTTTTTGCTAATTGTTTTATTCAAATACCGTTTTCTGTATTTATTTATTTTTGGGTCACTTTTACTCTTTTTTTTTTTTTAATTTTTGTTGTTCAGTTGTGAAATATATTTTCTGGCAAGTTTACTCTTTTATATTTGAGTTATAATGATGGCATTTTAACAAATCTTTGGCCGTTATGTTTTTCTTGGATGTGCATGATATTTTCCCCTAATGTATACTTGAGCTTTAGTCAACTTCATTAATCAATTTTACTTTATTTTGTAATTAGTTGGACCTTGTTTAAGCTGAGTCTTGTCTTCTCTTGTGTGATATGCACTTTATTTTATAATTATTTATCTCCGTAATAGCCTAATGATATGAACTGAACTTGGATAAGAACAGAAATCTCAAATATATATTCTCTGTTGAAGCCTAATAAAATTATCAAACGGTTTAAATGGACAATTATATCCCGACGTCAATAACGCCATTATAGTTGCTTGTGATATTGATTTAAAACATTTTTTGTTTTTCAATATTACAGAACTAGAGAGAGAAAGAGAAAGAGAGAGAATTACATTATATGATTTTTTTATCTGGGCTCCAGAGAATATATCTTGTTGAAATATCAATATAATGAAGGCCTATACATTTTGAACAAAATTATTTTGTTTTTTGGGATAATTTAATGATTTTTTTGTTTGTGTGTTTCTTGATATTCTCTGATTTATTATTTATTGGAAAATATTTCTTCTGTTGAGCTCCTTAGTTAAAAAATTTCTGTTTCAAACAATAGAGGTCAAATTTCTCAGTTTGATTTTTTCTAATTTGGTGTGATGGTATAATTTATTACAATTCTATGTTGTATATTCTATTTATTACCAAATGAGTACTTCACCAATTTTACTACTAAATATACAAGATTCTAATATTCTTAATTAATTTTGCATGCTTTTCTGTTTTTCAGTCAACTTACAGTCAAATTTGTGTTTTTTTTATGTTTACCTTTTTTCCTTCTATCTTTTGGTGTATACAGTTTTTATAGAAGACTGAAGTTTATGAATAAAATTAAGGTGTGTTCTTTTTTTTGTGAGTACTAAATTAAGGTGTGTTCTTTTTTATCAAAATAAGTCTACTAGATGTTAATTATTTGAAATAACAAGGCTTTTAATTATTTTCATTTTATTTGGGGGTTTTATGCAAAAATCTTTGATGTCATGAGGGTTTGTTTAAAAATACTTTTTGGCTAATGATGTATTAAAATGCACGTATTATCAGAATAATAATGATGATAATTATTTATTGTCACTACCACTGAAGCCTATAAAAAGAACCCCTCTTTTTTCTCATTTCGATCTTTCTAATATTTCTTGGTTCTTTATATCACTAATATATTAAGTTTTTTTATCATCTGGGTTTTTTTTTTAGATAATTATTTAACAAATCTGATGAATTTTTTATCTTTATTTTTCATTTTTCATTTGAAACTGGCTTTCCAAACCTTACTTGAATTTTTCCTAAGTCTTTTTGTTGAATTAAGTTTTGTTAAGGCCTGATGATTAATAAAGAGTATAAGAACGGAAATCTAAAATTTTGTTCTCTGTTGAAGCCTGAAATAATTTAGAGGGTTTAAAAGATTGGAAGCATATTTCATGTTTTGTAGGGGGTATATATGATATTTTGAGATTTTCTATGGTTCTACTTCTATATAAAATCTGAATCCTCTCTCTCATTCACACACTCATAAACACACACATATAATTAAGCCTTTTACATTTTTCTTGGCTTCAAAGAACTTAGTATGTTGAAATGCTATTGAAATACTATGAAGGCCTTAACATAAAATTGAGTTCTTTTTCTTTTATTGTTAGTGCTAGTTTTTTTTTTTTTTTTTTTTTTTTGTTGCTGAAGATTGTTTTTCCTTACTTTGTTTTCTTGCTATTCTGTTTTTAACCTTTTAACTCCAATTTTATGATCTGTTTATTTCAATTTGATGACTTTATTGTTTTACTACTTAAATCGTTAAAAATTAAATTAATTTCATGCTTTTGAGTCAATTTCAGATGGTCAAACTTTTTGGTTTAAACAATGTGGATATGAGTTTAGTGTTTACATTTCTTTTCTCATTTTTTTCCTTTTAGAGTTATTTGTTCTCATTCCTTTTATGTTTATCTATTCCTTTTATATTTTGTCCCATACACTTGTTAATAAATACTCAAGTTTATCTATTCCTTTTAATTTTTATTTTATTAAGGGTTTTTATGCAAAAAACTTTGGTTCCATTAGGGTTTGTTTAAAAGTCAAAATGCCTGTTGGCCAATTATGTAATAAATGCACGTATTATCAGAATAATAATGATGATAATTACTTACTGTCCAACTGAGAGGCAAATTGAACCCTCTTTTTTTCTCATTTTGATTTTCGTGTCTTCTTAATTTTTCTTGGTTCTTTATATCACTAATGTAATAAGTTTTAGTTTTTTCTTATAATGATTTAATAAATCTAATTAAGTTCTTTTTTTTTTTCTTTTGTCCGTTTTTTATTGTTCCCTATTTCTTATGTGAAAATCTTTATTGTTAATTTTTTCATGTGAATTAGCTTTTTTAACCATGCTTGGTTTTTTAATTTAGTTTTTTTTGTTGAATTAAGTTTTGTTAAGGCCTAATGATTAATAAAGAGTATAAGAACGGAAATTTGAAAGTTTGTTCTCTGTTGAAGCCTGAAATAATGTCAAGGCTTTAAAGGATTGGAAGGATATTTCTTGTTTTGTAGGGGTATATATGATATTTTGAGATTTTCTAGGGTTCTATACAGAAATAGAATCCCCAATGAAATCCTCTCATTCACACACAAACACACACATAATAAAGCCTTTTACATTTTTCTTGGCTCCAGGGAACTTAATATGTTGAAATGCTCTAAAATACTATGAAGGCCTTGACATAAAATTCAATGTTTTTTTCTTTCTTGGTACTAATTAATTTTATTAAAAAAGTATTTTTCTATTAAAAAGTATTTTTCTATTAAAAAGTATTTTTCGATACTTCGTTTTCTTGCTATTATGTTTTTGACCTTTTAACTGCCACTTTTGTGATCTTGATCTTTATAGTTTATAATGGTCTAATTTGGAATTGAACTTGTATAGGAACAGATATCGGAAATATGTATTTTATGTTGAAGCTCGATAAAATTTTATAAGGGATAAATGCACCATTAGACCCTGTATTTCATTTGGATTGCAATTTAGTCCCTGTCATATTCATAGAAAGAGAGAGGGAAAAGAGAGAATTTTAAATGGAATATTTCATCTTTGAATGCCTATAAATTCTTCTTTAATTCAATGAATTTTTGTTTTTGCATTCATTTGTTACTACTGTTTGATTTTTTCTGAAGTTAATAATCCTTTTGTATTTATTCTTCTTTGGATAACTGATTTGCTTTTATTTCTCTAGTACAGTTGTTTCAAACTTTCCATAAATCCCCTTGATTTTATATAAATTTTGCTTTGGTTTGCTATTTAAGGCCTGATGATGAAATTAAACTTGGATAAGACTGGATATATGAAAGCTATGATGAAATTAAACAATTAGAATGGCAAGTTTATATCTTATTATTAGTGAGATGCTATTAAACAATTAGAATGGCAAGTTTATATCCTATTATTAGTGAGATGTTATTAAACAATTAGAATGGCAAGTTTATATCTGTTATGAATATAATTAGTGTGGATGTCCATTACTTGGCCCCTAAGTAAAGATAAATTAGGAAATGCATATAAGAATGGAAGGAGTTATGGCAGTATATTTATTACTGTATATTCTATTGTATTTAGGTTAGATTATTTCCTTTATAGTAATTCTAAATCAGGCAAGAGATTTCTTGGCCAGCACTTACCCTCTACTATATAAAGAGGGCAGTGACTATTGTATTCTTAATCCACAATTCAATACATAATTCTCTTCTTCCAATTCTCTCTTTTATTGTTCTTTTGTTCTTTATTTTATAACACGTTATCAGCACGACTCTACAATAAGCATTTGAAGTTCTAAATAACATAACTGAAACTCTGCTTCAGAAGGTACAATTTCAAATTATTAATATTTCATTATATTATTTATTTTATAACACGTTATAGACAAAATTCCAGAAGAAAGAATTGAATAAATACCGAAGTGATTGTTGTGAAACAATCAAATATTAATGAATATGTTCAAGATATAATAGACAATGAAAGTCCTGAAGAACTTGATTAATAATTAATGATAACAATAGGGGAAGAGAAACAAGAGCTGGAAAATTTAAGTTATATCTTATATGCAATGCATCATTAATATCTTTCACTTAGATCCTCGAACAAGTTAATATGAACTAGAAGTTCATAAATTTATTAATGTAAAACAACATGCAATTATATTATTTATATTGATGCAAAAATGATTATCATATCATACATTCCAGCATTATGTGCTCATAATTATATTGAAGTACCCTTGGATAATTCTATGTTTGATATATGCCAGAAGCATGGTCGACCAATCGGTTCCAATGATAAAGATCCAAGGAAGAAAAATGAGCATAATAAAAAAAGTTGGCATAATTGAAGTTAACGATACTTCTAAAGAAATAAATTCTTCTGAAAAGAATATTAACGATAAAAGAGTAGAAGACATAGACGAGCAAATAACCCCAGAAGAGGTTCAGGTACCCAATAATATTGAAAATATTGAAAATGATGAGATCTCAATAAATTATGTCTCTACTAGAATAAATATGGAACCGTAATAAAATTAAGATTAATCAAAATTTATTTATGCAATTGCAATTGATATAATAAATAAAAATGAGGATCTAGAATTAAAATTATTTGTATAATGTCGACAGATAAAGTATTGGCCAAATCGAAAGATGTGATTAAAGCATCATTATTTTCACTAGTGAAATATAAAATTATGGACATGTAGTCCAATCACCTGGCGTTGTATAACGGTAACTTATAAGTGGGTATAACTTATAAGAGGGTATTTTAAGAATATGTAATGAAAAATTAAATTGTGATATGCAATTATATTTCTAATTTTGTCGTCCCTGGAGGACTCGTTAACTTAGTAGCAAATTATTCATATCTCATTTGATTGCAATGTATTAATGAAAATCCCTGAAGGATTTAGAATGCCTGAAGCATTTCAAACTCTCGAGAGATTTAATCTATTAAATTACAAAGATCTTTGTACTAATTAATGCAATATTGAGATATGTGATAAAATTGCTATAACAAATGTTTGTTGAATGAATGTTATGTAATTGATCAAAATTATGTTTAGAAAACTATATGTTTACCTTTTGAATGTTGATATATATATTGTTGATTTAAAATCGTATGGTACTCTCGAAGAGCTCCAAAAGCTACCACATTATTCAAAAGAATATAAGATTAAATTCTTTAAAGCATAAAATATTATCTTGAATTATAAATTGAATATTTTCCTGAAGGAGTCAGTATTTCATAATCCATCTATTATAATGATATAATGTGGAGAAATCGCATCCATTAAGATCATCAAGATAACTTGTTTGATGTATTAACAATTAAAATAAATGATGGTGAGTTATTTTCATGCATGCATGAGCATGATGATTGTGAAATGAATATCTAATGAAGCTCCTCAAATAATGATCCAGCAGATCTCTTCTTAAGCATATATTACAGAGATTGAACTTTGTCATCTCACATATAGTTGCATAAATGAGAGGGAGAAATAATACGCACTGCACTCTTTTTCCCTTGTCTATGATTTTTGTCCCAATGGGTTTTCCTAGCAAGGTTTTTAACGAGGCAGTTTTTGTACGTAATATATAGAATGATGATGCACTCGTTTTCCTTCACTAGGATTTTTGCCCATAGGATTTTACCTAGTAATGTTTTAACGAGGCATATTTAATATATGAAATAATGAGAAATAATGATAATACGCGATGCATTCTTTTTCCCTTAACCAAGGTTTTGTCCTACTAGGTTTTCCTTATAAGCTATGTTACGCGGACACTCTCCGAAATGAGCCGTAGGCGTGTCGGACACGTGTCGGACACGGACACGGCTCGGACACGCCTACGACACGTGTCCGACACTTCAAATCGCGTGTCCTAATATTTTATTGTAAAAAAAAATATGGACACGGCTCGGACACAGCAGGACACGGCGAGACACGTTTTGGATACGTTTTGGACACGGATTGGACACGGCGGGCTTAAAATCCGGCCCAAAAAAAAATTGGCCCAAAAAAATAGTGTAATTAGTAACGGTTTTTATGAAAGAACCGTTACAAATATGCATAAAAAGTCCACAATCTGTAACGGTTTATAATAAACCGTTACAGATTTTGGACTATTTAAGCAAATCTGTAACGGTTCTTTCAGAAAAACCGTTACTAATAGTGTAATTAGTAACGGTTGTTATGAAAGAACCGTTACAAAGTTGCTTAAATAGTCCAAAATCGTTACAGATTTTAAAAACCGTTACTAATTTTAAAAAACCGTTACTAATATTAAAAAACCGTTACTAAATCTGTAACGGTTCTTTAATAAAAACCGTTACTAAATCTGTAACGGTTCTTTAATAAAAACCGTTACTAATTGTGGTTAGTGGATGTTTGAATGAAGTATGGACCTCATATTTTGTGCTTTTAATTAGATTATTTTTGTATTAATATGAACTATGAACTATCACTTGAATTATGGACATTTTATTAATCAAGTTATTATCAATTTAGTTTATGTTTTTTATATTATTTATATTTTTTAAACATAAAATAAATATATTATATTATATATATATATATATAAAACGTGTCGTGTCCGGAGGTTTTTTTGAGATTGCCGTGTCGTGTCGGACACGACACCCGTGTCCGTATCCGTGCAACATAGCTTATAAGGTTTTTAATGAGGCAACTTCTAATGCGTATGAAAGATAAAATATGGACATCCAAAGGGGAGTGTTATGAATATAATTAGTGTGGATGTCCATTACTTGTCCCCTAAGTAAAGATAAATTAGGAAATGCATATAAGAATGGAAGGAGTTATGACAGTATATTTATTACTGTATATTCTATTGTATTTAGGTTAGATTATTTCCTTTATTGTAATTCTAAATCAGGCAAGAGATTTCTTGGCCAGTACTCACCCTCTACTATATAAAGAGGGCAATGACTATTGTATTCTTAATCCACAATTCAATACATAATTCTCTTCTTCCAATTCTCTCTTTTATTATTCTTTTGTTCTTTATTTTATAACAATATCCTATTATTAGTGAGATGCTATTAAACAATTAGAATGGCAAGTTTATATTCTATTATTAGTGAGATGCTATTAAACAATTAGAATGGCAAGTTTATATCCTGTTATTAGTGAGATGCTTTTCTAGCGTCGGCATGAATATATTTGCTGAATGGAATAAAGATATGTGGAAGTATACGAGTTAAATATGTTACAGAAAAGAAAAAGATATGTAAACACTAAAAAGATGGAAAAGCATGTCTAAACTCTTATACCATTTCAATATTTTAGAAAGATATATAGACAATAAAAAGTATTAAAGTTCATATTGAACGATTCTTTAATAAATATGAATTAAACATGGTATCTTATTCTAAGATAGTGAAATGCATAATGACACTAACATATAATATATGTTGATATCTACAGTTCAAAGAAGTATTATGGACATTTGATATGAGATATGTTACCGACAATTAAGGTCGATTTAATGATCGAAGGGAAATTTGTTAAAATCTCACTCCAGCAAGAACTCTCACCCAAAAATCCAAGAAAATGTTATTGCAATTTAAGTTTCTATCATAATAATAGAGTTACATGTCTAAACTCTTATATATCAGGAGGTTTTATTTTTATTGAATATATTTTTTTAAGTAGTGCTTTGGGAGACTTCCAGTTCCTTTTGCAAATTTTTCTTAGGAAAAGTAAGTGGAAATGGAAAAAAATAATCAAAGTCATGCCCTTTTAGAAAAGAAAAATATCCAAGTAAAAATATACAATAGAAACTTGAATATGTGCCCAAAATGATGACTTTGGGTCAACACAAAGATACAAGGAATACGTAGTGCCAATTTATTTCACTCATAATGCCCATTTATATTCACATAATAGCAATCTTAATTTCAAGTCTTTTTCAATGACCTATTAAGAGATTTGGAAGAATATCATAGACGCCCTTATTAATTTTTGTTATGAAAAGGTTTAGTTTAAGTATTTTTTATTATATATATGCTATAATAGCACAACAACAAAAAATACAGATTCAGTCTAACAATTTTGTTTCGTTGTTTATATAGTTGATTTATTATGATTTCAATTGTGCTGCTCATGTGTTTGTCACTGAATACATGTATTTAGTACTTCACTCCTACTCCTTTTTCTTGATTATTAAATTTTTTATTGAGACAACTCATTAAATTGTTAGACTTATTAAATATTGAGCTAAATATGTTTGATGTGAATCGAAATTGGGTCCCTGCAAAGTTGGTGGGGTGTTTTACCGCTTGAACTAGCAAGTTTTTGCGATTATTTAAAATTTGGACCTATTATTTAAAGAAAATTATTTAATATCAACATGTCACTATATGCCAAATTTTCTCTAATATGTTTTCAAAAAAAATATTTCCAGTTTGTCAACTAAATATATGAGCATCCGTTAATTCCTGAATTAACGCGCATAGCGCATATGATAAAATTTCACTACTGCACATGAAAAAAAAGGAAATGTGATATCACGACGGCACTGTAGCACATTAGATCATGACGGGACGGTATATATACTGTTTTTGCACTTTTATATATTGTTTTATTATTTTATATACTCTTTTACCATTTTATATACTGTTTTTATTCTTTATGTATTTTTTTACTTTTGAAATTTATATATAATGTTTTAACATACTATTTTGATTTTTATCTTTTATTTTCACTTTTTATGTATATATTGTTGTTAGAAAATGAATTACATATACTTTTATTATAACATAGTAAGCTGTATATATACTGTTATCGTGATCCGGCGTAATCCGGCGTGCTACAGTGTCGGTGTGACCTATCAGGTGCCTAAAAAGAATAGCTTAATATTTATAATTGCATCACAAAAGGAACAAGTATTTCTCCTGAACGAATTTTTCTTTAATCTCTAGTTAAAATTATATTATTATTACAAGTATACCACATAACTTGAACACTTGATCGGCATCTTCTTTTTGTCAAATCCATTCAATAAGTGCTAATTCCTTCATTACCATCTTATTCCCCACATAGCAAATACATGAAAATTGTAGGGTCACTATATCATTTTTAATTTTTAATAAATACAAAATCTTACAGGGGTATACGGGCAAAAATCAAAAGATGAATAGACGTCATCAGTTTTGCACTAAATTGAAGTCTTTATCCACATAATAACAGCATTAAAAGGGGAACTAAAGGGACCCATATGTATAAATTAAGATTGTCTCCATTCTTTCAATATGGATACATCCTGTATACAATTAAAGAGGCGTACAACTTTCGAGTATTCAAATTGTAGATAATATTCTATTTGAACAAACTTTTATTGACTTATCAGACTTTCTTTTGTAAAGTAAGGAGCGTATTGTGAAGTTGTTGAGATTTTATTGGATTTTTATGGTAATTAGTGAAATATTAATGGATTTGCCGAATCATCACTGGCATAGTGGTCACTATAAACTATATATTTGACTTGACTATGATTTAATACTGTAATATTATGTAAGAATTAAAATGTTAAATAAAAAATCAAGTCCTAAATCATATACCTTGACAAAAGGTGAAATGTATGTAACTACTACTTAACATATTAATAGACAATAATAAATTATGGTAAAAATAAGAAAGAAACAAAGTGATGCATAATCATATACAAACAATCATTTACCTAATTAGAATAATAGATTAGGGTAGTTGGATTGCAATGCAAGCTCCAAATTGAATTTTTCGATTGTCGTAATAATATAATCTCAATTATTCCTTAATAAATATACTCAATTATATCCTAAATAATTGTCAATTTTAATGTAAATGAGTTTCTTTTCTTTTATGATCTTTATACTTTTTTTATAATTTTCATAGTTGCAAATAGCGCATTATAGTTTCGTTATAGTACGAAATGTTACGAGTCAACGGCAAAACGCTGCACGTTGTGAGTTTTTTTACACTATATCTTTTTAACTCTAAATATCATCTTTTGGGCTATAAAAATAAGATATTTGATTTTAAGAACTTATTTAATGAAGAAATAGTATAATTACGATATTTTTTGATTAAAAATAAGCCAAATAATCAATCTCCTCTTACAAAAGAATTCTAAATGATACTTAATAATATCATCCGTTATGTATAATAACATCCGCTATATCATACACTGTAACGTTCGTTAAGCGCTATACGCTACAAAAATGACCTCAACGCTGCAAACTGCTAAACGTTATTTACAACCTTGATAATTTTACAATTTGAAGTTTAATAAATAAAAATAGCACAAACTTGCATAATTTAGGATTTCAACATTTCTGTTTTCTCAGTAAATGGAGCTATCCACTTTCAAAGGCAAAGGAGAAAATCTTCTCCCTTGATTTCCTCTTGCTAGTTGATCCAGCATGAAACTCACGTTGCATACCCATCTACATCTCACCAAAAAGCATTTTTCTTAGTTTGCAAACAAACCCCAAAATCAAGTCATTACAAATCCCCATGATCTGAACAATTAAATTGCCTCCAATCCTACTAAACTCACTTAGAATCGGTTATTACCTGATCGAAGGTCTGTGCTATAAATGAACCATAAATCAGTATGAAATTAACTCAAAATACAACCTAAGTTCGGATATGATTCACATCCAAACACAACATGATATATATCAGTTTGCCTTGTAGAGTCAATGGACTGCGAAAATACTTGAATGAACCGATAAATCAACACTAACACGGAAAATAGGTAGAATTTTTCGTTCATATAATATCTTATTTTCCAATATAAACCCAACACATAATTAATGTTCGAAGGTTTCTTTTATGTTATGATACATGTCATAATATTATTTAAATATTCTGTACCAATTATCATTGTAAATAATGTCATATTATAGCGAATGTTCCAATCCCGATTTTGAGCATTTTTTTTTGAAATAATTAATGCTCAAACACTAAGCTAAGAAAAACAATTTTTGTATTTTCTCCTCGAAAAAGTTGTTGTATTTTATTTTTATTTCTTTACAAAATAATTTTCATTTGAGAAACATAAAAAAAAAACATTCTCATTACCCGCTTAAGCATCACCTAATCATCATATGATAGTTTTATATTATTTTCAATTATCCATTACATTCGAGAACTAATTGAAGAAATATATTTTGTATATCAATATACCATTATATTACGTTCATCCTACCATTTTATATATCAATAGACTACTTTTTTGTTATTTTATTACACCTTTTTAAAATTTCGACGATGCTGAATAATAAATAAGTCGGTAGTGTGTATAAGATTAGAATGCACGACAATTCGAAATTTTCTAACCCTCTACATGAAAAATCTCTCAAATTGCAACCCCAAAACTCTTTCTAATTTGTTTTTGAAAATTTTCCAAAAAGCCCTTACATTATGCCTAAATTGCAAAAAAATCCCATTACTAAAAATTGCAAAAAGGCCCCTGCATTATTATTATTAAAATTATAATAAAATCCATACAGTTAGATCGAACCAAACATCGTTAGTTTCAGTAATTTAATCACTTCAAAATTATTTTTTAAAATATTTTTTTCATAATTATTTTTCTTAATGCAGGGGCTTTTCTGTAATTTATAATAATGCAGGGGCTGTTTAGCACTTTAGGCACACTGCAGGGGCTTTTTTTTGGCCAAATTCCACATGTACCCGTACAAAACATCATAATTTCATGTATACTCCTACAAAAGGTGAAATATCATCAATACCCCTACAAAATCACTCAAATATCATATATACCCCTATGATATATTTAGTGTTAAGAATAACGTTATTTTTTTTTATTTTTTCGTTTTTAACTCTATGTAAATATGGTAATGATTTATATTGAGTCATGTTATGTCATTTTTCGTTTATATATTTATATAAGGTAGGTTTGTGATTAATATATTTGAGAGAAAAACTTACAATTCTCTAAAAATTTAATAAAAAATAAAACTTTAGTATATAATAATCAAATTATATTTTTAATAAAATAATTAATAATAATATAATCATTATAGATGCTATTTGACTGACAAATTTTGACAGAATAATAACGACAAGGGTATCCATGATATTTTAATAATTTTGTAAGGGTACTCATGATATACCTGTGGTTTGTAGGGATATTCATGATATTTGAGTAATTTTGCAAGAGTATTGATGATATTTCACTTTTTGCAGGGGTATACGCGAAATTATGAGGTTTTGCAGGGGTACATATGAAATTTGGCCCTTTTTTTTTTCTTGCAAATTTCCTTTTATATTTGAGAGTTGGTCTTTTTCCATTCAAACCCTTTCATCATTAAACACAGCAGTTATTCTTCACTCTTCTCTTTCTTTAATCCCTTTCAATCTTTCTTTCGTTAATTATTTTCCACTCTCCGTCATTATTTATTGCCTTTTTAATCCATCTATTCATGCCTTGTTACTCTTCACATTCCACTTCTCATCTTCCATTCCGATTTCTGAGTTTCGCCTGATCAAGCGCCGCCTCAATGGCCACTGCTCAAGAGGTCTGTAAATTTTTAGGGATGGTCCTGTTTTTGGGTAAATTTTCTTTGTTTTTCTTGGTTTTTGGTAATGTAATTGCAGTAATTTGGTTTGAAATTTTGTGGGTTTATGGTTGTTGTAGCCTTGGCGTGATATAACCTCCTAAATTCTGTTTCTGTGTAACCACCAAGAATCTTACTTTGTTTTTGACAATTTAAACCCCAGAAAATCATTTATGTTGCATATACACCCTTTAATTTTATTGATTTTACTTATTTATGCTTCTATCAAGAAATTGTTTTTTGCAATTGGGACCTTTTTTTTTAGATTTTGGGGTTGAACCACTTCAAATTTGGTCTCTTTTACCTTTCAAAAAAAAAATTTGGTCTCTTTTGTGTGTGATAAAAACCTCATTTTGGACCTCCAAGTTCCTAATTTTGCATATTTTCCCTTCTTTCGTCTATTATATGATTGACCCTTTTGTATAGGCTTTATTTGCCTCAATATCCTACAAGGATCTCTTTTTTGGTGGCTCTAATATACCCTCTTTTTTATATAATTTATTGTTTTATTAGTGTATAATCATCATACTGGACCAAACCCAGAACTAAGAAATCTTTTTTTATTTTTCTTCCATTTGTATTTACGAGTTCTTTTTATGTGCAAAATAGTGCTTAACTAAGTCTCTGTTATAAACTTTTAATAAAACCTTCAATCAAAACAACAAGTCATGTTGATCAGTACCAATTATCCTTTTCATAAAGTATACTAAACAATCATTCTCTTAAAATTTGTCTCATCTAACCACCAAGAATCATACTATTTTTGACAATTTAAACCCCATAAAATCCTTTTTTGCATATACACCTCTTAATTTTATTGATTTTACTTATGAATTACCCTCTTTCATAAATACTCCTTATTTTCCAGGCCAACGGCCAATACCAGACCGACACGTCATCAACAGCATCTCCGCCTGTAGCGACCATCACGTCTCGAAACCCTAATTCGAGCCGGCAATGGCGAGACGTGTTTTGGTTATTAATCTTCGTTTTTCATTTGATCGTTTTCGGGTCCGGTTTGGGGTTGTTAGGGGCGAATCGGTTTCATAAGGCGGATCGACTGAATATCGACAGGTTTGTGAATTTGGATTGTTGGATTGAATTTGAATTAGATATGTGTTTATTTGAAAATATTTGGTATAAGTAATTAATTGATTAGTTATTTGATCATGATTTAAACAAATAAAGAAATTAGGTGAGTTGGTTTGGTGAAATTGAATCCAATTAAATTGAATTTGAATTAGATCTATTTAATGAAAATAATTTATTTACGGTGATCTCCCCACTAAACCCTAATTCTCTCATATCCCTCTCCCAAACCCTATTTCAGTCTCCCAAACCCTAATTCTCTCTTATCACTCTCCCAAACCTTAATTTCAGTCTCCCAAACCCTAATTCTCCCCTATCCCTCTCCCAAACCCTAATTTCTCTCGCTTAAACCCTATTTCTTACCCTCTTCCAAACCCTATTTTCTCACTCTCTTTCCCTTTTTCAATCGCAGATTCACCAACATAACAGTAGGCTCTCTGACCGCGCAAGCCGCACCGCCTCCGCCGCCGCCGGTCGCCACAGAAGATCCGAGCAGACTGACCGAGACCTTCTGGCCGTTTTACGGCGCGGCCGCCGGTGCAGGATTACTCGTCGCTTGGACCTGGCTCGCTCTTCTAGGTAAGTATTTGTTAATTATTAATTATTATTACTATTATTATTATTATTATTATTATTATTAATTTTTGAGTGACAATACGCTTTCAAATGCATATAGTTCTTCTTTTATTATATCATTATGCCTACTAAGTTTTAAGAAATGTTTATACTCAACCCTAAACCCTAACTCACTAAATGTAACTTAAAACCCTAAAAACAACAAACCCTAATTATTTTCCCTCCTCTTATTTTCCCCCTTTCAAAGGCAGGCACGCGGGGCCGATGATGAGGGTCTCAGTCCACGGTCTTACTACATACTTAGCTTTAGTAAGCGTATTTTGTTTCTGGGCCGCGCATTTCTTCTGGGGCGTCGCCTTCGCCGTCGGAGCCGCTCTGCAGTTCCTCTACATCCTGTCCGTCATAGAAAGGTAATATTAAACTCATTTTTATGTACATCAGTTGAAGTGTTTTTATGTGATGTGATATGATATGATATGATATGATATGATATGAGATAGTATGTGCTGCCAACGAGAAACTTGCTTCAGACTTGATGATGAGTTGCCATTTTTTCTAGTGGATTTTTTTTTTCAAGAAAATAACCACTATATTTTCTGGTATTTGATTCGAAATGATGGATAAATAGTTGGAAAGGTAGTATTAAACTCATTTTTATGTACATCAGTTGAAGTGTTTTTATGTGATGTGATAGTGAGGAAATAATAGGCACCACGTGATGAAACTTGCTTGACAGTTTATAATAAGTTACTGTTTTTTTTTTCTAGGGGATTTTTTCAAAAAAGCTCCTATATTTTCTGGTATTTATTTCGAAGTATATAGATAAATAATTTTCAAAATGTGTATACGTATTATTTATCGTTGTTTATATATATTATTTATTATATAGGGTTTTATCGGAAAATGGAAAGTTTAAAAGTAGTTTATATATTCTGGTATTTATAGAATAACCCTTTTTTAAGGTAGTTTTTTTTATTTTCCAAAAGCTAGGGTTATTCTATAAATACCAGAAAATGCATTTTTTTTTTAATAATTTTCTCTTTTTTCTATATACAATAAAATAACAAATAACGCATCATATCAAATACGATATCCTTCTTACTCTACCGTACGCCTGTATCCAAAACTCGGAGAACTCTCCTATTCTAACTACAAAGTAACGTTTTACTCTTCTCATTCCCAGATTCCCCTTCACGATGCTGGTGCTGAACAAGTCGGTGAAGATGGTGCGGAGTCTGCCGGAGGCGATGGGCGTGGGCTACGCGTTCACACTGCTGGTTCTGGGCTGGATGGTTCTGTGGTCCTTCGGGGTCGCCGGCATCGTGGCGCTCAGCATCGACGATTCTGGCCGTTGGTGGCTTCTTGTGGTGAGCTGGCAAGTCCTGTTTTGTTTATTTTTTCAACTTTTTGGATATTTTGTTGGGGGAATTGGGGATGTGTTGTGGTGTCATTTCGAGAATTTAACATGTCTAATTTAGCCTTGTGAAATTAGCATGTGAAATTTAAGAGTGTCAAATTTTATTAAGAAAATTAACTCCTTTGTATGTATATTTGTAATTTTCTTACATATTGAATATTTTATAATAATAATAATAATAATAATAATAATAATAATAATAATAATAATATTTTTTTTAAACACTGCTGGTTCTGGGGTGGATGGTTCTGTGGTCTTTTATTATTATTATTATTATTATTATTATTATTATTATTATTATTATTATTATTATTATTATTATTATTATTATTATTATTATTATTATTATTATTATTATTATTATTATTATTATTATTATTATTATTATTATTATTATTATTATTATTATTATTATTATTATTATTATTATTATTATTATTATTATTATTATTATTATTATTATTATTATTATTATTATTATTATTATTATTATTATTATTATTATTATTATTATTATTATTATTATTATTATTATTATTATTATTATTATTATTATTATTATTATTATTATTATTATTATTATTATTATTATTATTTTTATTATTATTTTTATTATTATTATTATTATTATTGTTATTATTATTATCATGAAAACATCTTATCCATTGAACCTAGCCCAAATTTATATATGTAATATTTATACACATATCCATGCATTTAAAATCTCTGATACTCTTATGCAGGTATTCTCGGTGAGTCTGTTCTGGACAGGCGCAGTCCTCTGCAACACTGTTCACGTCATCGTATCAGGAATGGTGTTTTTGGTGCTTTTGCACGGAAATCGAAGCGCGGCTTCGATGCCGCCCAACCCGTTGCTCACGTCCCTGCGGTACGCGTTAAGCACGTCCTTCGGAAGCATCTGCTACGGGTCCTTGTTTACCGCTCTTATAAGGACTCTTCGCTGGGAGGTATGCTTGTTTATTATTATTTTAAAATAATAAGAAACTTAGAGCGTCATGATTTTGATAGCCCGAAAATGCAAAAATCCGCGTAAAACAAACAAACAAACATACCTCCCAGCGTAGAGTCCTTATAAGAGCAGTTAACAACGACCCGTAGAAGATGCTCCCAAAAAAGGATTTTAATAAAAGTTAGAGCGGTTTCTGTAATGGTGTTTTTAGTGCTTTTGCACGGAAATCGAAGCGCGGCTTCCAGGCTGCTGAAGCCGTTGCTCACGTCCCTGCGGTACGCGTTAAGCACGTCCTTCGGCAGCATCTGCTACGGGTCCTTGTTTACTGCTCTTATAAGGACTCTTCGCTGGGAGGTACATTTGTTTATTTATTATTATTTTAATGTGTATTTCTTTTTCAATAGCTGTCTGTAGACAACGACCGGCAGCAGCAAATACTCCTCCTGAAAGAGGCTGTTAGTTAGCGCATGTTGAAACTTAGAGCGTCATGATTTTGATAGTTCAAAAATGCAAAAATCCGCATAAAACAAACAAACAAACATATCTCCCAGCGTAAAGTCCTGATGGCCGCAGTAAACGACGACCCGCAGAAGATGATCCCAAAAAAGGATTTTAAAAATTAAAAATAAATAAAACATGCCGCTCTAAGTTTTATTAAAATCCTTTTTTGGGAACATCTGCTACGGGTCCTTGTTTACTGCTCTTATAAGGACTCTACGCTGGGAGGTATTATATTTGTTTATTTTAATTTTTAGTTTTTATTTTTTGATGGGGATATTTGTGTGGTGAAACTGGGGGGTCTGGGACAGGTTTGGAAATCCGTCTGATATGAATAAATATTTGATAACTGTTAGAATTTAAAAGAATTTAAAAGATTTTTAAAAGTTTGAAAAATTAAATATATTATTAAATAATTTAAAAGAAATAGATTACTCTTTGAATGTCTCCTATGTAAGCCCTTTGAAAGTTACCCAAAACAGAAACTTTTGGACAGTATGAATATGAAAATACAGGGGCATTGATGCAAAAAGTTCTTTCCTTGATCTATCTCTTAACTTCTCTTTTCTTTTTTTGAATTTTCAGATTAGGGGTGTCAGATCTAAAATAGGAAATAACGAGTGCTTGCTGTGCTGTGTTGATTTTTTATTCCACATTGTTGAGACTCTAGTTCGCTTCTTCAACAAATATGCTTATGTGCAGGTTAGTCCCTCTACTTTCTGAATTTTACAGCTATACCTCACAAACTTGCATATTTCACAAAACACCCCTGAACGGCTAGTTTTTTATGGTACCTATGGATACCTAAGTTTGTATTTGCAGAAAAGACCGTGATATTTTCATATGTACAGCTGAGCAATATATTTGTCTAATATAACTTCTCATACCTAACTTTTGGAATATTCAAAAAGAACCCTTACAAAATATTCAAATAATATATAAATAATGATAAACAATTCATAAACATAATTCTCAAACTGTTCATTAATGTACTTACATACTGTTTCTCCAAAAACAATCCAAAACACAGGGTACTTTCGTCACAAACACAATAAAATATAAAAACACAGATTTTTTTTTTTTTAAAAGAACTCCCGTTTTTTTTATTTAATTTAATTTATATTCCTCGGTTCATCATCCTTCATATATGCATAATCCGCATTTTGTTATTCCTCAATACATATCAAAATCAAGCAACACTAAAAGAACAAAAAGAAGATAAAAAATATTACTTCCCTTACAACAGTGATAACTGGTAATATCACAAAAAAACCCCGTATATTCCATTTATTACAGATTGCAGTATACGGCAAGAGCTTCAACAGATCGGCTCGTGACGCGTGGGAATTATTCCAATCCACCGGCGTGGAGGCTTTAATCGCGTACGACTGTTCCGGCGCCGTTCTTCTGATGAGCGTAATTTTAGGAGGTTTGATCACCGGAACTTGTACGGGCGTTTGGGTTTGGCTTAAGAGGGGCGATAAGGTCATTGTGGTGGGCACCACCGCCATGTTAATGGGCATGATATTGGTGAGTCATTTCTTTTTTTTCTTTTTTATTTATTATCTTGATGAAGTAGGCCTTAATTTTTAGGAACCTGATGCTGCACGACATAGAGACAATAAACAATATATAAAATAAAAAAACAGTATATACGGATAAGGTAAAAAGAGAAACTTACCAAAATCATGCCCATTAACATGGTAGTGGTGCCCAACATAATGACCTTATCACCGCCCCTCTCGAACCTTACCCAGTTAACAGTTCAAGTTCCGGTGATTAAAACCTCCTAAAGCGACGCTCATCAGAAGAACCACGCCGGAGCAGTCGTACGCAATCAGGGCCTCCGCCCCTTATATTTCACTCCATTTTCACACTGTGTATGGTAAGAGTTTTAACCATTTATTCCAATCCACCGGCGTGGAGGCTTTAATCGCGTACGACTGTTCCGGCGCCGTTCTTCTGATGAGCGTTATTTTAGGAGGTTTAATCACCGGAACTTGTACGGGCGTTTGGGTTTGGTTTAAGAGGGGCGATAAGGTCATTGTGGTGGGAACCACCGCCATGCTCATGGGCATGATATTGGTAAAGTGTTCTTTTGTTTTTTAATTGTTTTGATAAATTAGGCCTTAAATTTTAGGGACCTTATGTTGCACGACTTTTTTTCGCGAAAAAACGGTAAATAGAGACAATAAACAATATATAAAATAAAAAGAAAAATGGTAAGATGGCAGTGGTGCCCACCATCATGACCTTATCACCGCCCCTCTCGAACCAAACCCAGATATCCGTGCAAGTACAAGTAATTAAACCTCCTAAAATAACGCTCATCAGTTCTTCTGATGAGCGTCATTTTAGGAGGTTTGATCACCGGAACTTGTACGGGCGTTGGGTTTGGTTTAAGAGGGGAGATAAGGTCATTATGGTGGGAACTACAGCCATGTTAATGGGCATGATATTGGTAAAGTGTTTTAATTGTACTATTTTACTTTTTTACACTTTTTAAAGTGTGATGTTGGCAGTTAATTTCTTACCATGTTACTGATATGACATGGTCAAAATAAGAACCTCATCTTATTTTCGCCAACGTCTTGATTACGTGGCAAGAAATTAACTGTCACATCATCAATTGACAGAAGAGGTAAAGTGAACAAAATAAATATGAGGGTGCAAAGTCACTGAAAAAGAAAAAGCGAGCAAAATCAAGAGTTGAGGGGCAAAATTCAGACTTTTCTCAAATAAAATAAAAAAAAGATGATATATGAGTTAGAAATAAATAAATGTCAACAGCTCGATCAGATGATCACCATCTTGAACATATTTATTGAAAAAACATTTTTTTTACTTCTATTAATCTTTAGGGTTTCAGTCGTGAAATAGGAATTAATTAGTTATTCAATTAATTTTGTTTTGTGTCTGTTTCAGATGGGGCTTGCAGTGGTTGTAGTAGAAAGCGCAGTCACATCGATCTACATATGTTTCGCTGAAGATCCGAATTTAATAGAGAATTGGGACCCTGAGTTTTTCATCCAATTATCACAAGCTTTGCATGAGAGGCTTCAGTATAGGAGCGCTCGAGCCAGACAAATACTCGATAACCGATTGCCTGATTCAACACCAGCTTGATGATTGATTATTTGATCATTGGAATCCATTTTTAAACTGAGTTAGTTAAATGATGATGTCTTTTTTTAGATGAGTTGTTAGTTCAAATATATGGCGTTGAGTTTTGTGATGAAGTACAGTTTAGTTTTGATTGAAATTTAGTTATGCTTTGTTTTATTCTTCTTTTGCTTTTGATTAGTAGTAATGTCTGTTTAGTCTGTGTATGTGCTATATGTTTCTTTTTCTATAGATTGACAAGCAATGTGACTGGTCCAAGTGTGAATTGCCAATGGATAAAATCCATAGCATGTTTTGAGAGAAACCTAGAAAAAAATGACAAGCTCTGTTCGTTGTGATTTTGATCCTATTGTTTTCTTGTTCTTCTGATTGTTTAGTACAAGTATTGTGCTATAACTAAAAAGGTGCCTTCTAAATTCGAAATAAAACATAATGATTATGTTCCCGAAAATATCATCCACACAAAATTAAATATAAATATGATTTTTTTGTAAACTCTCTTTATTAGTAAGCCTTAAATAAAAAGACTACTATTTTTTCAGATGAAAATGAGTTTGGATGATCAGTTCATGATCAAAAATTTGAAACCTCCAGTGTTTTCAAAACTGGAGAAACTAACACCCATTCTGCCTCTGTTACGTAGCAACCATCTTTGCCTCACATTACTCTACTACTAATTTTGCTTTGTTTATCTTTGAGTTGATAAACCATGCAAAAAAGAAAAAAAGAACAAAAAAACAGAATATAATTTGAAACAATTTTTTTTCCTCAGAGAGAGAGAGAGAGGAGAGATGGCACTGAGCCTTCTCACTTCCACAACCTCATTCCACCTCACCTCAAACCTCCAATTCAAACCCACAAAATCAAACAATCTCTACCAAAAACAACTGACATTTTCCAAAACCAAAACCAAAACTGAAATCAAACCTTCGTGGGTTCTTTTTGCGAAGAAAGGCGATGTGGGTCCCACTGTCAGTGAGAGAAATGTGAGTCAGGCTCTGTTGTGGGCGACTGAGGCTGTGTATGTTATTTGGCTCTTCCTTCTTCCCTATGCTCCAGTTCGTACTTTTTTTAATCTTCTTTTTTGGGTTTTTTGTTGTGTTGATTATGGTTTAAGCACTGGTTTATAGTAACTTTATTTTTTATGTGTGTTAAAAAATTCTGTGTATTTTGTTATGTTTATTATGGTTTAAGAACTGGTTTATTGTATAATTTTCTGTGTTTTTTAAGAAATTTCACTTTAATTTTAACTTTATTTAATTATTTATTCATTTTTTTTTGTGGAACAGGGAGACCCAGTATGGGCTATTATTTTGGTTTAAGCACTGATTTATAGTATAATTTTCTGTGTATTAAAAAAATAACTTTAATTTAAACATTATTTTTTCTGTGTGTTCAAAATTCTGTGTATTTTGTTATGTTTATTATGGTTTAAGAACTGGCTTATAGTATAATTTTCTGTGTTTTTTAAATTGAATTTAACTTTATTTAATTATTTATTCATTTTTTTTTGTGGAACAGGGAGACCCAGTATGGGCTATTAGTCAAAGCACAATAAGTGATCTTTTGGGTCTATCTCTGAATTTCTTTTTCATTTTACCTCTGTTAAACTCTGGTAATTTCAGTTCCTTTTCTTATAATTAAATTCAATTCCTTTTTTATTTGGTAAGTATTCTGGTATGGAATTTATTCATTTCCAATACAGAGAATTATTGTACTTATTGTTCATACAAGTACAACTCACACTCAGTTTGTACAATACAAATGTTATATTTGACCATTGGTACAATTGGCCATAATTCAATTAGACAAAAATGACCAATAAAATCGCAAATATATCGGGTTACAGATAAAATATATAAGTATTAAAGTTGCGATTTTGTTGTGTTTCCATAATATTTTTTATCTGATTTTTTTCTTATCTGGTGGCAGTATAGCTGGTATTCACTTGCTCGAAGCACCCGTACTTCATCCAGTAAGATCCATCATTTTTAAACAATAACTAAACAGCTATAGATTAGAAAACTTTACATGTTACCCCTCCAGAATCTCAAAATATCATATATACCCTTACAAAATGAAAAAGGGAGAATTTATATTTACCCTTCCAAAACCCAAAATATCATATTTACCCTTCCAAAATTTAAAATATCATATTTACCCTTCTAAAAACCCAAAATATCATATTTACCCTTCCAAAATTTAAAATATCATATTTACCCTTCAAAAAGTATAAAATATCATATTTACCCTGCCAAAACTTATAAAATATAAAAAATGCCCATATTACTAATTTCATCCAATTTTTCCGTTAAAATTAACTGTTCCTATTTCACCTATTTCAAATTACTATTTTACTCTTCCTTCTCCCCCACAACTTTCCCTAAAACTAATTTGTTATCTTTTATAGGAAAATCGGGTCTATATTTAATCCTTACAATAATCATAGATTATCATGTAAGAAATAAAAGATAAAAAAATTAGTTTAAGAGGAATGATGTGAGAAAGGAGGGGTGCAATAGTAATTTGAAATAAAAACAGTTAACTTTAACGGTAAAATTGGATTGAATTAGTAATATGAGCATTTTTTGATATTTTATAAGTTTTGGAAGGGTAAATATGATATTTTGAATTTTTAGAAGGGTAAATATGATATTTTAAAGTTTGGAAGGGTAAATATGATATTTTGGGTTTTTGGAAGGGTAATATGAAATTCCCCCAATGAAAAATATCACCACTACCCCTTAACCCTCCAGAATCTCAAAATATCATATATACCCTTACAAAATGAAAAATATCACCACTACCCCTTAAATTTTTAATAATTAAAATTAGATTTGGACTATTAATTTCTTTCTTTGCATTCCTTTTGCATTTTAGCCTTTTGACTTTTAAAAAATTAATTTCTTAATAATCAGATGGCTGAAGGATTATTCAATTTTGTTATTGCATGGACTATTTTATTCGCGCCGTTGCTTTATACCGATTGTAAAAGAAATCGGTACACGGGTTCACTAGATATTTTATGGGGCATTCAATTGTTTCTCACAAACAGTATGTTTCAGTTTTCAATTTTCAAATTTTTAATTTTATTATTTACTTATTTTGCCACATTTCAAAATCGATATGTTCTCTTTTTCCATGTTTTTTGGCCCCAATTTGTACACCAAAATGAACAACAATGATTTGTTGGATAATTCTTGCTTAAAGCTTTGTTTTTTCTCTTCTTTAATTCTCTTTTATTTTTTATTTATAGCTTTCTTGATACCTTACATGGCAATTAGACTCAACAAAGAAGATCAAAACAAATCTCCTCCAAAATTATCCCAATTGGGATCATTTATGGTAAAAAATGCTTCTCTTGTTGGTACAATTGGTGGATTAACATGCCTAATTTCACTTATTTGGGCATTTTTCGCTCGTGAAAATAGCCAATTTGGGGGTATTACAGACCGAATTGAATATTTGGTGAGTTATCTTGGATCGGAGAGATCAGCTTATGCATTTATTTGGGATATAGTTCTTTATTCGATATTTCAACCTTGGTTGATTGGAGATAATATTGCTAATGTGAAGAGAAGTAATGTGGAGTTTGTAAATGTGGTACGTTTCGTGCCGGTTTTAGGTTTAGTGGCTTATCTTTTGAGTCTTGATTGTGATTTAAATGAGTCTTGATTTGATACTTAAGTTTTGTTAGCAATACTAAAAAAAAATGTTGAAGTGTAGAAAGATGTCAGAATTGAGTTGTACAAAAATTGTGATTAATAAATAGTTAATCAAATTTCTCTTCTGATGATTTTTTTAATTATATTTTCCGATGGAATAAGAAAATTGTTCCACTTTAAAATGCAAGAAAAAACAAAATAAATTGGGTAATTTAGAGTGAAATTTAGTTTTAATTGAAACTAAAACCTTCAATAATAATTTGATGACGCACTAGATAGCATAGATTATAAACTAAACTACTAAAGAAAAAAACATGAGAAATTGAGAATTTCTCTAATAGATTCCAAGAAACATCAAAACAATAAAAGCAAAGGTAATTAAGGTTTTTTCAAGCTTCTTTTTGCCTCCATTGTTTTTCCCTATAAGTTGGTCTCTTGCCCTTTCCAATGGTTTTGGCAGTGAGCGCGTCGGACCTGCGAATTTTCAAATCTTAAAAAATTGGAATTTGTGTGAAGTAAATCAAAGGAATGAACAACAGAAATTATTGAGCTTTGAATTTGCCAATTTATATAAGATATTCTATTTATTTTATATATAGTATTTCAGTATAATTTATTTATATATCATTTTGTTTTTGAAGTACAAAAAATTTGTATGTAAAATGTGGAGAAGTATAAACAAAAAGTAAAAATAAAACCTGCAGCAGCAGAATAATTTGCATTAGGTCCATCTTTGCTAGGCTGTGGAGACTGAGATGGTGCTAGAGATAACCCTGACAAATTAATGGACAAACGTAAATAAAATAAGTATAAAAGAAATCTAATATTTGAAAATAACATATATGCACCTTTTGTTGTGCTCTATAAGTACCTTACAAGTTAGTGACATTTCCCTTGTTCTTTATTTTATTTCTTTGTAATTTCTCTTATTTGGCATATAAATATACCAACAATTTTATGTTATATAGTTTAGACAAAAATGACAATATATAATATATATTAAACTACCCCAACCTCGGCATGTCTTAATCGCATCAGTTAAATCAACTCGACAAAGGCTAGGTAACGCAAGGACCAGAGTTCGGTTGATCGGAAACGAACTGGAACTGTCTATCACAGAACAAACACAGTCAGCCTGGTCACGAATTAATTCCGCCACGCTGTCACAACATTGGTCTGGTGGCGCGAGTCCTGCGCCCTGCACGAACGGCATGCAAGGCGCCAAAAGGACCAAACTTGCACCGCATCGGGCCGGGTTGGCAGAGTCTGTTAGGGTTACGGCTAGGTTTAGGGTTGACAAGGTGATGGATAGAGTTAGGAGAGTTGGTATAGAAGCCATTTGCTGAAATGTTGATGTTGTGAGTTTGTTTTGGATTTTTAGGGGTTAATGAAAGGATGTATGGCTTGGTTCTTCTTATTTATAGGGTGTTTTGGAAGGGGGTAAAATGCGTGAGGCATGCATTTAGAGGGGATTCATGTGATTGTCCCGTTTATTGTCCATTGGTCATTGGTCAATGCTTTGCACTTAAAGTGGGAATTCACGTGATTGCCCTGTTTATTGTCCTTGGGTCAAATGCTCCTTAACAGAATGTTAAGTGAATTAAAAGCAAAAAAAAAAAAAGAATGTTGAGCAAAGAGTTCTGATTAATTCTATTAGCATGATTTTCTGACATCGTGGCACGAATCTATTACACATTGTCCAAACCAATTCTAATAAAAAATATAAAAGTGTATTTTTGTAAATACAAAAGGTATAGTAAAATTATAAAAATGTATATTTTCAAAAATATATATTTATATACACAAAAGATATATCTAAATGCAAATATATATGTAAAGCTAAAACTGTATGATGAACGCTTCTGGGCACTCCAAAACCTTGGCACGCCGAATAATTTCTCAATATAAAACTGAGAAGAAAATAATAATATATTAACAATATCTTAAGAAAAAATATATATATTAATAATATAATCCAACTTAGCTCAGGGCCTACCAAGGCTTCCAAGGCCCCAAGGCCCATGTTCAAAAGGGGCTCCAAAAAATTTTAAATCATACAAAATTGTACATCGAAAAATTAAAAAAAAAAGTATTCTTTTAATTTACTATATCAAACAAAATATTCTATCCATATTATTTTGAATTACAAAATCTATAATCATTATTTGAATATTACTTTCTTCATATTTTTCAAAGCAAAACCCAATTAATTCTTCATGTTGGGCTGATGGGCTTGGATTGTTTTTTTCTCAACTAAGGTTTGGGGTGGGGGGGGGGGGGGGGGGGAGCTATCATACATAATCAAAATTTTCCAAAAAATGTCATTTCAAGACATGTGTGATTATCATGTTTGGTTAGTGTATCTATCATTTTCATGATTTAAATATGTAAAATATCATCATTTATTTGACTTGCTACATTTATAAGATATATTTAGATAAATTAATTAAAATCTCACATAAAAAATAATTAAACAAAATAGAATATTCTAATAATAAAATTAATAATCCATTATCAAAAGAAACAAATTCAACAACTAATAATCATAATAAAAACCAGTGTTGCAAATAGCGGTCTGTAGCGGCGCAATAGCGGCGCTATAGCGGTTTTCGGAAGCTAAGCGCTGCGCGCAGAGTTTTTGTTGCGGTGTAGCTTTTTCGACGATTTAGCGGTGAAGCGGTCCGCAATAGCGGTGTTGCGCGTGTATGTTGCGGTATAGCGGCTGAATAGCGTTTTTGATAGATTTTTTTAATGGATTTTTTTTAATCGATAAATATGTTGTATTTTAATATTTTAATATTAATCATATTTTGATTTTGGACATGTAACTTTTGACAAGAACAGTTCAAACTTTTATTGTTAATATTTTAATATTAATCATATTTTAGTGTTGCATATTTTTTCTTTTAGATTTTGTGGTGCATATATTACGTAATGGTATATAGGGAAAATAATATTTAGATATATTATCCGCTGTGAAAATATATCTCCGCATCATATGCGCTATACGCAATTCGCTACATGAAAATCTTAAACGCAACACACCGCTAAACGCTATCTGCAACCTTGATAAAATCTATTGCTCAAACATCACTTGCAATCATAGTTAGTCATTCTTGATACGCGAATAATATGGTTCGTGATACATTCGTGTATAATTCGTATTGAACGTTTTCTAAGTCGGTCAAATATTCGGTCAAATTAAATGAAGACGGTATTAATTCGTCAATTCGGCTCATTGTTCGGAAAAATTTGGTATATTAAATTATTTAAATTTATATTTTTTATTTAAAAATAATTGAGAAAATATTATATTTGGTAAAAATTCGGAAAATACGGGATGAATTTTTGTTATGTCAAAAATTCGCGAATGAATGCGAATTATTGAAATGAAGACGCGAATTTTTAAAAATTCGAAAAATACGTGTATAATACATGAATAAAGAAGAAGAGACCTTTTATAGAAATTTTTCTTTAGTTAATTTTGGCGGAAAATTGAAAAATGGATTCCCTCCTTGTGAGAATGTGGAAAGACACATATTAATATTACCTAAGGAATCATCAATTACCTTACTTTATTATCTAGTGACATACCAAACATAGGAATGAAATTCATCATACTTGAATGCTTTGACATCCTAATTTAAAACCACGAATCAAACGGCCCAAAGTGACTTGTTTATAAAACATTATACAAATTAGTCACATAAAATGCTGAAAATTTACACATGTCAACAAAGTTTGATTTGATGAAAATTGTATATACGAAGAATAAGACCAGATTGTCCAGCTTGTTTGAACTTCAAATGAATTTACACATATAATATAATTTGTAATAAAAGAATTTTACAAATAACCAAGTGACCTAAAATTAAAAGCATTATAGTGTACCAAACCAAACAAAGAATACTATTTCTCAACTAGTTCCTAATTTCTGCATAGATCACGGGCACCAAACACAGAACCAAAATCCAAAATTCAAATCATTAATGTTGAGGAATCCAAGAGAAATAAACCTATTTTTTTTCTTTTTTTCCAATAAAATAATTTATTTATTTTACTATTTCACTAATATATTTTTAGAAGGAAAATGTGATATTACAACAGTACAGTAGAACGCCTAATCACGACGGACTGTATATATACTTTTTTTCACTTTTCAATAGATATTTTTTCCTATATACTATTTTCATTGTTTTAGATATATTTTTTTCTTTATGCATTATTTATTTTTGGAATTTGTATATACTGTTTTAATATACCATTTTTTATATACTGTTATTTTCATTGTTTAAGTATATACTGTTACAAAAAAAAAAGAATTATTTATTTTCACTGCTAATTAGCTATATATACTATTATTGATATTTCGCCGTGTTACAATGCGTCGTCAGTACACCTACAATAAGTAACAAATTGATTTATATACATATATAAGATTTTTTCATAATCCATCATTTTGTGTTAATTGGACTGGTACAACAAAAATACCAAGAGTACCAAACTAGAAAGATTAGGTGGTACACAGCGTTTATATGATCATTCACTAAATGCATTTCACAAATCGTCACACCAAACCAATAGAATCATTATATTTTCTTTTGCATGCATGATAAGATAATAAAATATAGTCTAACAGATAGAAAACTACAAAACAAAAACCAGATTTTCTCTTTGTTTTGTTTATGAAAATGAGCCAAGATATACTACAAAGGTAATAAATAGTTTAGGTGAAAGCTAGCTCGATGTGCAGAGGCATCTCACCAGACCTAGAAAGAGACCAAGAGACCAGAAAAGAAACAAAAATACAGAACACAAAAAAAATTGCAAGGTCAAAAGGGTAAAAGTAAAAAAAAAAGCTGACTCCTATTATGACCCTGCAAAATCTCAAAATGTTCGCAAAAGAAAGATATATGTATTCCAGACCGGCATTCATTACATGTGTGCAACATATTCTATTGCTTTATATATGTTATTTAAATGTTATTGTATTTTTTGCATATCTCATTATTTGCATACATTATTTATAACATAAATATACTATTGTGTTATGGCTATATACTCAGTTGTTGTAACTTGTACTATTTTGTTATAGTTACATTAAGTTTCATATATATAATTATATCTAAATATATTATTTTATTTTATATAAGTTTCTTTATTTAAATACTACATTCACAATATAGAAAAATTAGAATAATATATAACTAATGTTTTTTTTACATAAACAGTGTATAAAGACTTGTGCTTTTTTGTTCCTAGGAAAAAATAAAATTATATTCTAAAAGAAAGAATGTAGGTAAGTTTTTTCTGTATTTAGAATGTAAGGTAAGTTAAGAGAGGTAAAGAATACAAAAGAAAAAAACAAAATGTCAAATGGAGCCTTTACTGCTCTCAACCGCCTTGCTCAGGGATTCCTTGGAGTAGCAATAAAGCCAATCAAATTTGCCATTTTATTCTTTTTCATTTTATTTTTATTCTTGGCTGGATGTATTATTCTTCATTGGATCCACAACTCTAGAATTTAAAGCACAAAAGACCATAAAAACTCCTCAAATCTCTCTCTCTCTCTCTCTCACACACACACAAACACAGTACACCCACTCATGGGCTCAGCTTCAAAGTGCTTCCTCTCTCTCGTCCTAATTTCTCTCACATTTGTTCTCCTCAATTCACCACTATTATCTATATCCTCCTCATGCAATCCAAGTTCAGTCAATGTAATCTCAAACATTCACATTCTTTCAAGGTTTAGATCCCTACTTGACCTAAAGAACTCTAATTCTTTTGGAAGAAAAAGACATAATTACAATGCATTCTCTCCTTCACCAGCTCCAAGTCAAGAGATTAGAAAACCATTTCCTGCAACAAAGTTTCATGTAAATAAGACTTCTCATTCACCTCCATTGTCTCACCACCAAAGCTTCCAAAATGAGAAAAATGGTACCAAAAATAGAAAAAACAAGTTAAGGACCATTATTGTAATTTCCATTTGTGTTTCTTTATCAGTCATGGCAATAATCCTCACTATCTTTTCTGTAATAATTTGCAAGAAATCTAAGAGTAAAAACAAGAAGGTGAATTTCGATCCGGGCCCCGAGCTATTCTATCTGAATCCCTTAACACATTGCATAGACATTCATGATACCAATAATTGTGTAAAGAGTTCTAGTGGTTCTTTGCAAAACGAAATAAGAGTTGTTTCATCTCCATTTCTTCACCCTCAATTTCCTAATCGAGACAACACAAGTTGCTCGGAGGAAGAAACACAATCTTTCCATTCTGCGGTAGCCTCTAATCTCTCCGAGTTCCCACAAATTGATTCGCATTCAAGTCTTAATTCGCCTACACATTTTTCATCATACGAGTCGGTATCGCATTTTTGCGCTACACTAGAAAAACCTTGTCGATCAAATAATCTAGATAGAGTTTCTCATGTCTCTACTAAATCCATAGAGATGAATGATTCTCATGAGATGCACTTTCAAACAATTTCACCTCTACCAAGATTTTCATTTCCCCGAAGTACAAATGGAGGAGACAATACTTCAAAATCTCAAAATTCCTTGAAATCTCAAGTTCCTAGAAATAGAAAGATGGTAACTTTTTCTAAAGTTGCCTTAGAATCTCAAGATTCATCGGAATACCAAGTTCCGAATGATTTTCCAGAAATCTGTTTGCCACCAATTTGCAAAAATGGAAATTTTCCAAAACCACCACCACCTCCTCCTCCTCCTCCTCCTCCTCCTACTACTACTACTACTACTACTACTACTACTATCATCATACCAATTTCCAAAAATCGTAATCTTCCACCACCACCTCCCGTCATAATACCTTCCAAAAATGGTAATCTTACAAAACCACCACCACCGCCTCCTCCGCCACCACCACTGCCAATGAAACATAGATCATATCAAACAATACCGCCTAGCCCGATGAAAAAATTGGAACCATATGGAGAAGACGGAAGTTCCCTCCCAAAATTGAAGCCTTTGCATTGGGATAAGGTGCGATCTGCCCCAGATAGATCCATGGTTTGGGATCAAATCCGATCAAGCTCATTTGAGTAAGTATAACTTATTAATTTTACATGCTCTTTTGAAGATAATTATACAATTTATGATGATGATTGAGTTGAAAAATGGAACTGTCGAATCTAGGTTTGATGAGGAAAAGATAGAATCATTATTTGGGTACAAATTATCCAAAAGTGTATTAGCTCATGAAGAAGCCAAGATCAAGACTCCTTCACCAAGCAAAAATGTCTTAGATCATAAGAGACTTCAAAATATTACAATTCTTCTCAAGGCGTTAAACGCGACACCTGACATAGTTTGTCATGCTATTATTAAAGGTATATATGTATATTCTCCTTCTTTAGTAAGACCTTTAATCAGAAAAGAAAAATAATTAAGTTTCTTACTAACATTTCATCATCTTTTTTTCCTCAACATTGTGAAAAAAGAAAAGATGAATGCAAAGGCATGACTTTTTTCATATAGTGGTTGAAATTTGGTACCAACTATGAACTATGTAAGGATAAAAAATCTGTTATTACCAACTACCATATATGCAACAACTAGTTTGAACCAGTATTGAAGACATAATATAATATAGATATATAGTGTTAAGTCTTACAAAAATAGCCAAATTATGTTGTATTTAATCAGGAAGCGGGTTGTCCGTACAACAATTGGAAGCACTTGTCAAAATGGCACCGACAAAAGAAGAAGAAGAAAATCTATCCAACTACCAATGTGACATAGAAGAGCTAGAACCAGCCGAAAAATTTGTGAAAATGGTGTTAAGTGTTCCTTTTGCATTTGCAAAAATTGAGGCCATGTTATATAAAGAAACATTTGAGGATGAGGTTTCTCACCTGAGAAATACCTTAGCTATTCTAGAGGTATTATACTTTTCTTTTACTCGTTAGTTGTTTGTAGAAATGGTAGATTAATCGTGGTTTAGCGTTTACATACATTATATTTATACTCTAGTTATTACACACTCTAGGAGATTGCCTTGAGATGAAGAATTGATTATCTTATATATATATATAGAATGTCAATGACCTACTAAAATAATAATTTGATTTAATAATCTTGAGTTGCTCATTGAGTATGTGTGTCACTTCATTTACGATTACTTGGGTTTTGTAATTACCAATTTATCATTCAATTCAACTGTCCAAATCTATTTTCATTTTTGTAGGAAGCTTGTAAAGAACTCAAATCAAGCAATCTCTTCTTGAGACTTCTTGAAGCGGTACTCAAAACCGGTAACAGGATGAATGTTGGTACAACAAGGGGAGGTGCGAAAGCTTTCAAACTAGATGCGTTACTCAAACTAGCTGATGTAAAAGGAACCGATGGCAAAACCACCTTACTTCATTTTGTAATAGAAGAGATAAACAAACCCAAACATGAAGGAGGTGAAGATAATAAAAACAATAGAAAGCTAACGGGTTTGGATCTAGTTTCTGGTCTAAGTAACGAGCTTTCGAATGTCAAGAAAACCGCTAGTGTAGACCTAGAGGTGTTAATAGGCTCCATAGGAAACCTCTCACTAGATCTTTCTAAGTTAAAGCGACTTGTACAAATTGACTTGTGTGTAGATGACTTGAACTTGAGATTTATGCAAAGTATGAGGGTGTTCATGCAAAAAGCAGAGAGGGTTATAGAAGAGCTGAAAAATGAAGAAAAGGAGGTCTTGATTCATGTCAGAGAAATAACAGAGTATTATCATGGCGATTTGAGTAAAGAGGATTCCAACCCGTTAAGAATTTTTGTTATTGTGAAAGATTTTTTGGCCATGTTGGATAGGATTTGCAAGGATTTGAGGAAACCTAAGATAAATCAGACGGGTCCTCAATTGGTTATTCTGACCCGTTGAGGGAAGATCTATTAACTAAGTTTGAGAGAGTTTTCAGTGGTGCTGATTTGTATTCTAAGGAGTGTTCATTATTTTTTATTTTTTTCTGTATGAAATGTGCAAAATATAGTTGTGACTTGACTCGAGTAAATATCATGCATATTAATTGTGAAGAACTAAATATTTTTCCCCTTTTAAAAGCATTTTTTGTTTAAAATTGCACTTTGGGGCTCAACTGTAATTTGTAAAGGCCTTTACTTTATTATATTCTCAAGAAAATTATTAAAAGTGGTTCATTCTTTCAAAAGTTTCAAAATAAGTTGGGCCAACTTTCGAAAATTGGCAATAAGAGAATATCAGGGGACTGCTACAGCATGACTGTTCACGACGTGATCCAATAACAGTATATATAATTTATTTTCTAATAACAATATATATATAACAGTATATATAATTTATTTTCTAATAACAGTATATATATAAAAAGTGAAAACAGTATATAAAAGTGGGAAAACAGTATATAAAATGGGAAAATAGTATATAAAAGTAAAAAAATAAGAAATACACAAAGAATAAATAACAGTATATTAAATAGCAAAACAATATATAAAATGAGAAAATAGTATATAAAATGAAAAATAACAGTATATCTACAGTGCGTCGTGTTTGCACATTTCCCTAAGTGTCCGTTCAGCAAAGCATGGAATAGACGGAATAGTGGAATAGACAATAATGACTATTCTGTTTTATTCCAATAGTGTTTGGCTAAATACATAGATTAAAAATTTGGATTAAATTATATAATAATGAATTATGATCACATAAAATAGAAAATGAGAAAATTTAACTACCACGTAGGATGATATTTGGAATAAAGGAGGGCATATATTTCCTAAATTATACTCTATCCTATGGATTAGAGAAATTTCATCTCTACCATGGAATATAGCAATTCCGCTTTTTCAACCTTTAATCCGAAATATTTCATTCATGTTCGGCTGTAATAGACTCTCTAATCCTCTATTCCATCATATTCCACGTGAGCCGAACGGACACTAAGAGAATTAGCACCCGAGACTAAAGGAATTATTTCGCAATATCGGCACAATGCAAGGGCTTTTACAGATTTCTTATTTTGTTTTATCCAAACATAGGAAGATGATTTTTTCTTTGACAATAATAAGAAGATGCAATAATAAGAAGATGATTCTCAAAGTGAAATAATTTGTTATAAATACATCATATAATTTGTTATAAAAGTATTATTTTTCTCTTATATGTCATGTGTTCATCCAAATTAATTATTGTTTAAAAATATATTATAAATGTTTAATAACGTAAAAAATCATGGGAAATTTTCAAATACCCACCTAACTATTTCGAATATTACAAAAAAACACTGACTTTCTAGAGTTCTCAAAAAACCCCTAAAAGTGAATTTAGTTTTAATTTACCCCCTATGGTGTTAGAGTTAACCACACTTATCGGGAATTTCTTTATTGATCAAATTACCCCACTTTTTAATGTTTAATTTTGAAGTTTCCTTTATGTTCTTTAATATTCAAAAAATTTCTAAATGCTTCAAATAATAATTCATATACTTATAAAATAAACGGTATATAATTAACATAATAATATTATAATATATGGTTTAAATAGTTTTAATATTAAAATTAGATGAATATTTGAAAAAAAAAATTAGTAAAATAACTAATATATTATATACAAATTTATTTATTGACAACGGCTTAAATTTTTAATGATGTTGCCTTGTAAGAATGCTTAAAACAAGGGAAAAAATAATGGGGTGGGTTTAATTCTTCCTTTACTTCAATTATGGTATTCTTTTTCATTCATTTACAATGGCTAACTTTAATTTTGTAGGGATTACAACTATTCAACTCCATCATATAGATTAAAATAGAAAATCTAAAAACATAATTTTTTTTAGGGAAATATTTTTAGTAAAATTACAGAGCTCTGGAAAAAGAAAATACCTTACAACCAAGGGAAGAAAAACCACACACGAATCACTATTTAGTATTTAGAGAAGATCAGATCTTTATCATCAATTTATATAAAGTTATAAACTATTCAAAACGCGCTTGTGGAAAAAAAAAAGCTACTTCTCAACAAGAAAATTCCTGCCAAATCAGGTTGCAGTCTAGTTTGACTCAATATATGTGGTAAATCTATATTCTATATTCTATTTTCTGTTTATGGATAAATCTTTCCTTGAAAAGTAAGTGACATCATTTTTGATTGAACTACCAGCTCCATGAGGTCGCAGTCTAATTTGACTCACAATATTAATAAATATTTTTATTTTCTTTTTTTTTTGGGTATTCTTGATAAGTCGTAACACCACATGAATATTTGTTTCACGCATTTATTATTTTAACATATACTTAAAAAACAGAAATTGCGTGTTATTATTTAAGAACGCATGAGTTTCAACATTGTTATATATTTTTCATTTTATACATTATTTTTCAGAATAAAAGAAGTCTCCTCTTTATCTTTCCAAGTCTTCTGTTGCTCAAACAGAGTGTATATATAGCACCTAACTCTCTCTCTAACAAACACACACACACCATGAATCAAGCAAAACCAGCACAAGCCATGTTGAGCTCAAATGGCAGCAGCAAAGGGTACTACACCGTGGGCCCTGTTGCGCCGGTCGATTCGGATCTGGTGAGGGCGTTTGAGATGGAGGCTCACCCCACCATGCCTTGGTCCACTGGACTTTGTCACTGCTACGATGATATTAATAATTGTATGTTAATATTATATATATATTTCAAGTCGGGAATTATTTATATAGGTCGAGTCGGGTTAATTTTAGTTTTGGATTGAGTCATAAAAAGGAGAAACTGCAAATTTGAAGTTAGGAAACTATAAATGTAATTTATCTTTATTAAACTGATCAAAATCTATAAATTTTACGCTTCCTTAAGTTTTTGTGAGTTTTGAGAAGCCAATTTGATTCCTAACATCTTTAGTTTTGATTAATTGCAGGCTGTATTACATGTTGGTGCCCCTGTATTACTTTTGGTCAGATTGCAGAGATAGTAGACAGAGGATCCAGTGGTAAGTTCAAATCATTTCTATTTGTACAATTGTTTTCTAAAAATTTATGATCTGAGTTGATTTACTATTTTATTTTTAAAAAGTGTTTATTCTAATTAATTTTAAATAAACTTGAGCTTTAAGCTTGTGGGGTGAACGGTGCATTGTACATGTTGATAATGTGCATTACGGGATGCCAATGTTTTTATTCTTGCTTTTACCGTGCGAAAATGCGGTCGCAATACTCGTTGAAGGAGGGGCCTTGTGCTGATTGTTGTGTCCATTGTTTCTGCGAGCATTGTGCACTCTGCCAGGAATATCGCGAGCTCAAACGGCGTGGATTTGACCTAAAAATTGGTAGTTAATTCCCTCCCCTTCTCAGAAAAGAAAAATTAAATTAAATTAAATTGTAGACTAAGTGTATACGTTCCTCTAATTAAATAGATTTTTCATTTTGTTCTTGAAGTTTTAAATCAAGCACTTTGGTCCATTCATATTAGATTGTATTTTTTTTAGATTGAATTCATATTAGATTGCAATATTGACTTGGAAAAAAGTTTCATGTGAGACTTGAAAAAGTTGCATTAACATGACAAATTTTTGTTAGGATGCATTTCTATACAAATCTAAAAGTGAGATATTGTAGAGATCTAAATCAGTAACAATAAGGAACTTGAAGAACTTATCTATTAATATATATAATCCTAAATGGTATTTTCTACAGTACTTTAACCAAAAGAAACAACGTCATCCATTTCATTGTGCACCGTCTGATTGTTTATCAATGACCTACATTTTAGAATTTATATGAAGAACATTTATATATATAGACCATAACCATAGGCCAACCGTCACATAATGTAAATTGGTTAATGAATTGGTCCATTATGAGTAAGTGCATGAACCACTATATAATTTTTTTATTGATTTATTCATCTCACTCTCCATCTCTAATTTCTCTCTTATTAGTTTATTCATTCTCTCATTATATCTTTTCAGATCCATACATGCCATACCATTTTCAATTTTCAGTATATGTCTCTCGCTCAATCATATTCTCACCTCTTGCTTTGCCTCCTTTCTTTAGGATGACATGATTTACTATTAACAAGATTCTGTCTTTTACCTATTTTACAGAAAAGCCTCAACAATTTGGTTTGAAATATTTTTCCAACTTGTAGAGTATATTTGGGGGTTAAAAGACTTTTTCCTGTTTTTACGAAGTCATATTTAAAATAATCTCTTTTGTTTGAAGTATATTATATTATATGTTATAATCCTAAAATAAATTAGATACAGTAATTGCATAAGGGTTTTCCATGTCAGTCAACAAATTCCAGCCATTTGATCTAACATTCATTGGCTATCATTTATCTAATTTCTAAATTTTAATGGATCTTGATTGCTCTTAGTGCACTTTTAATTATGGTGTATCTTGACTAACTTTAGAGTTGGTCTCTTATCTTTAACTATTTGGTCCATATATTTCTATACCATGTTCTCTCGGGTCCTATGGATAGAGATACATGTTTTAAAGTACAAAGTATATATTTTTTCATGTGAATCATCTTATTTCATTTGTTCTAATTTATAGTAAATTGAATTGTCTTATGTTTCCTACTCTTGCCGAAAATTCGGATCTGTAAACCTTTGGTGTAAGGCTTATTATACCTCCAAGTCTAGCCAGTTATGAATTATACAAGTGTTAGATTGTTGCTCCCGCATTAGATTGCTTATCAATCAAATATATCATTCTATAATATCCAAAATTATTATTCGATATGAATCAGTGATACACACTATATTGTTTATCAGTCAAATAAATCATTTCAATAATATCCAAAACCACTATTCCATAAATGAACCAGTGGTCAACAGAACTTCATCCTTCGCACTAATGTTGTGCGAGGTACTAATACATGACAACAAACATTATTATGCTTAATTTCATCTCTCTATTTTATTTTCTATTTTGCTAATTATACTGTTGTATTCCAAAAAATCTATCAAAATATCGCGCACCGCGCGAGTATCCCTTGTGTATTCATGATATTAAATATATTTGATTTGGCGAGAGGTTAGTGTTTTTTTGAAGGACTGAGACTTAATTTTTTGCATTTTTGAAGGGTGGCATGCAAACATGGAGAAACAGGGACAAGCTGCAATGTTGCCTCCTCAGGTCCAAGAGCCCATGTCTCAGTAGCATATCATTTTGCACTTACATATTTTCCTTTTCTGTATTTACATTTTATTCTTGTTTGTGTCAAATGAAATTACAATTTGCTCGCTTGCAAAATGAGAAAGAAAAACATATGTAAGGGCACTTCAACTATATTTTGGATAAAGTAAAGACTTGTAATTTTAAAACATTCTAGGGCCTATTGCAAATGAGAAAATTAATTTTGGTCCTCATTGTTTTGTGGTAGTTTTGAGGTGGAATATGTGCCAAGTAATAATTTTACAATTTATCACATTAATACAGCTCAATTTGGCAGGGGACCAAGCCTATTTGTTCAAACAAATCGGCATATTATCATGTGTAGCCCTACCAAGCACAAGTAAAAGTGAATTATGTACTTTCCCATAAACTATAAAGCAAGAAAATTTCATGTCAAACTTTTTAAAAAAAATGTATGTACTCTGTTGTTCTTTGTTCTTATATAGATAAAAATAGCATAAAACCATGGGGCTGTAAATGTTAAAATAGTTTTTAAAATAGATAAAGTTTTAAATGTTTTATTTTAAAAAATTAATTAAAAGTGTGAATGCGGGTTTGCTAATGTTAACTTACCATTAATAATGGTAAAAAAAAAGTTATGAGAAAATAATATAAGCATCTTTTCATGATGAATATATATCATACATTATCAAGAATTGCAGCTAAGCAAAAACCATCGATGTACAATCATGTTGTCTCCTTGTGATAATATATGGATATTACAAACAATGAAATTCACATGATAACATGATTCATACATTGTGTGATGACAGTGTGAATATCATGCGGTGATATTACAGTATGCCTTCAAATTAGTTGTCTGTTGGGTGATTTCTGCTAGAACACTTGCTCGAAGGGGTTTTCTTTGTCAGAAGACATATTGGTTTTGAGCTTTCCAAATACTCCAACACGTGCTTAATCAGTCCGCCTCCCATGCGCGTCGGCTTTCTTTATTCTTGCCCAATCCTTCCTCCCTCCAAAGTCAGCAAACATTGGTTGCAACATTGGAGTCGATCCCCTTATATACATCCATATTTGGCATGCAAAATCGCAATAGAAACTGTTATGTATGACTCTAAATCTCTTAATAATCTATTTTCTATTTGGTAATATTATTTAGGGAAGGATTAGGCTATGGAAATAAATATTTGGGGAATATTTAGACAATGGAAGGAGGTGGATTGTTTCCATCATTGCATTGTATTTTAGGTAATTGTATATTTAATTTAGGTAATCTATTTTGGTAATTAGTGTGGCTCTCTCCTATATAAAGAGACCTATAGCTATTGCAATTGTATCACAATTCTTACAATATAGTCTCTCAATTGATTATACATTTTCTCTCTTCTTCTCTAGTTATTTCTCTCATGAGTTCTCCTTCTCTACATTAATATTCTCTCCATTATCCTAACAAATTGGTACCAGAACTATGTTAAGATAAATTTTGTGCTTCTGCAAGTCTAGTATACCGCCTTGTATTATCATGAATTCAAGAGCGGTTACGTCAACCAAATATAATACTGAGAAATACGATAGCATGAAGAATTTTGTATTATGGCTATATTATCGAGTAAATTGGGTGGGTTCGGGTAAATCAAATCAGATGATCCCGAATTGAGAGTGGTTCACCACATATGAGGTGTCTAGTGGAGATGTTATTTTCGGAGACGATCATCTATGTTGCGTTGTCGGTGTTGGCACGTTTGAGATCAAGATGCAGGACGGGGTTATCCATTTGATCAAGATGCAGGACGAGGTTGTCCATTTGATCAAGATGCAGGACCGGGTTATCCATTTGATCTCGTTAGGCGTTCTCGGAGATATCGGTTGCAAGTTTCGATGTGAAGGTGGAGTCCTCAAGATATCTAGATGGGCTCTTACATTGATGAAGGCTGGAATGACTGGTGTATTATATATTCTGGAAGTCCAGATTACCGAAAAGTTATTTGGGAAAGTTGGCGCAGTTTTAGACTCGCTCGTGGTCGCCTTCTCTGTCTCAGTTAGAAGATCAGAGTTTATGATTGGATGCGGGGTGACAACTTTGAGCACGAAGGATCTACTGTGTGGCCAGAATACCTATGTGTTATATTCTGGAAGTCTAGAGTACCGGAAAGTTGTTTCGAGAAGTTGGCACAGTTTTAGGCTCATTCGTCGTCGCCTTCTCTGCCTCAGTTACAAGGTTAGGGTTTACGATTGGATGGGGGTGACAGTTTTGAGCACGAGGGATCTACAGTGTGGCCAAAATACCAGAAAGCATGAGTTTTGTGAAGATTATGTTTGTGGCAAACGGAGGAGACTCAGCTTTATTACAGCCGTTCATCGCACGAAGGAAATTTTGAACAATATCTATTTGGATTTGTGGGGACAAATTTGTGATCCTTTTATAAGGATTGTTCAGCATTGCATGCTTGTTCGCACTCGACAACATAATGGCGTGGCTGATTGGAAACTACTCGAGAAGGATTGGTGCATGCTTTTTGGAGCGGGCTCAGGCAAGGAGTTCTGGGCGGAAGGCACTAATAGTGCTTGGTGCTTGGTCAACTGTTCTTCGAATACAGCAATTTGGTGCAAGACACCAACAAATATTTGGTCGGGTAAATAGGTCAATTACTCGACATTGCAGGTATTTGGATATCCCGTTTATGCACAAGTCGTTAAATGAAAACTAGAGTGTTGTTTGCGGTGTGAAGGCGTGTTGTTTGCGGTGTCCAATATTGGGACACATTATTTTGAGAGACACAACTTTTGAGTCGGTTATGTTACGGATAAGGGAGCAAGTGTCTGATTTGGCTATTAAGAAGATTGTGACGGTCAGGAAGGAGGTGGAGTTTGCATTTTCAGATCAATAAGGTGAAGTTACTCTATGTAACTTGGAGCATTACGATGACTCTCATTATGACGATGATACATCAGGTAAGGCGAGTCGGAAGGTGCTTTGGTAAGAGATCGGGTTGGATTTTCTATGATGTATGGATACTTCGATTTTGTGTATGCTTGGTTGTGGTCAACGAATTGGAGTCTTGCGAGTTCTTGGTACAAGGAGACGGCCTCATGTGGAGCGGAAAAGTGGATTGCTGCATTAAGGTGGAGCTCGTTTTGGATATGTTGTTATTGCGACTTTGAGTCATGAGTGAGATTTTGAGTAAAGGTGGAGATTGTTATATATGATTATAAATCTCTCAATAATCTATTTTCTATTTGGTAATATTATTTAGGGAATGATTAGGCTATGAAAATAAATATTTGGGGAATATTTAGACAATGGAAGGAGGCGAATTATTTCCATCCTTGCATTGTATTTTAGGTAATTGTATCTTTAATTTAGGTAATGTATTTTGGTAATTAATGTGGCTCTCTCCTATATAAAGAAACCTATAGCTATTGTAATCGCATCCCAATTCCTACAATGCAGTCTCTCAATTAATTATATGTTTTATCTCTTCTTCTCTAGTTATTTATCTCATGAGTTCTCTTTCTCTACATCAATATTCTCTCCATTACCCTAATAGAAACATAGATGGGTTGCTATTTCTACGACGTGTTGTCTACACATTGAACATTCTTCTTGATTTGGTCAATCTCTTTTTACAAGATTGTTTGAGTTATAAGTCGACCTAGTAACATTTGCCAACTAAAGAATCATATTTTTTCCGGACATTTAATATTCCACAATCTTGAATTATTTTTCAAAGTTGTGTATGCTAAGTGCATCATCTTATCGGCCGATTTGGTGATAAATTTACCCGAGATTTTTCATCTCCATCTCAACTTATTGCTTTGAGTGGTCGTGTTGATAAGGGCAATTGCAAAAAAGATATCTTGTGCCTCATTTTTTATCCTCTCATCATTAGAGGGTAGTAATTCTTGGAAATTAATTGCTTTGTTTAACACTTGAGCCACCGTCAAATTATCGATTCTTATAATCTAATAGATCATTGGAAAGAAAAATCTTACAGTTCCTTCGAAAGCCAAAATATCGTTCCAAAATATCCTCACCCAACTCATAGGCGATAGAGATGGTGAAGATTGACATTAACTCAGCGAATTGAGAGGGAAAAAATGATATTGGTTGAGAGTTGCATTTGAAATCAATAGGATCTTCAAATCCATATAGAACACATAATGTTTGTGCTCATTGACCATTCGGATCCGATTTCACATCCATAACCATTTAAAGTAATAGGGAGATATTTTGTTTTCTAATTGATATTATTCCTACTCCTCCATTTTTCTTCGGTAGGCAAGTCGGTCTCATGCCTAGGCAATGGCCACCGGAGTATTTTTTTGTCTCTCCAAAGAAAGGCCCTCACGAGTTTATTGATCTCATCAATAAGGCACATTTGGAATAGTAATACTTGCATTTCATATGTTATAAGAGATAGTAATACCGATTTGATAAGCGTAAGGCATCTTCTGAAGGATAGTATTTTTTTCTTTCCATCCCACAAGTCTTTTTTGGACCTTCTCCAGAATATTGAAGAAGATGACTTTAGATGGCCTTACAGTTAGTGGTAATCCTAGGAGCTCAAGAGGATCCACTTGGCAGTTAATAATTTACGAAATTATATGAGCTAGATCATCCGGGATTGCAATGGTAGTGTATGAATTTTTTTGCCAATTAACATGTAAATCGATATAATTGATAAATTATCAAGATTCTCTATGATGAACCTGAGATTTCTCGAATCTGTTTCAGAAAGGATAGTTGTGTCATCAGTGAATTATAATAACATTGGAGGTAAATAGAAAATAAACATGCAAATTTTTTTTTTAATTATATCTAATCAGATCGATTTGATATAAATGAGTATAAAAATTTTGTATTAATTATTATAATATTCATATATATTCTAGTAGATATTTGAATCTAATTTCGTCAGCATGGATGTGTGAACGGTAAAAGTACGTTAAGAAAATTAGAATCAGTAAATTTGCAAATAATCTAGTAAGATGTTCATGACTAGAATAAAAAGATAAAGGAGGTCTGACGAAATTCCAAAAAATTATGTCAAAAGTTTTTGAGAATAGCCCGTAGGCAAAAGTCTTTACAATATCCGTTTGAAAGATGAAAGTTTTCTTTCTTGTGATTCTCGGGGTGTTTAGAACCACCCAAGTGCAAATAAATCATTATGTAATATTTCTTTTCATTTTACTTTTTCGAAAGCTGTAATATTTTTATGAAGACATTTTGATACAATTGAACTTTCATTTTCTTTACTTAACATTATGTTACGTGTAATAATTAATCTTATTTGACGATCATGTCAATTCTGTCATACTAATTTTTCTACAGTACCATACTAATTAGCAATTACTAATATGCATTGCCACGTATATCAATTAAAAGTTCAGTCCAGCACATAAATATCTCAATCAAAATATATAAGAATAGATAACAATTAACAAAGCATGGTAATTGGCACATGGAGGTTTATATACATACCAACACGTACCGGTCCAAACAGGCCGACAAGTATCTGCAGGGCCGGTCTGGTATTTTTAGAGGTCCTGTACGAATTTTTCTTCAAGATGTTAGAATTTTGAAAATATCCTTTTAAATGATAAAATAAATTTATATTTAGGATATCAACGGAAAAGTGAAGTATAGAATAAATTGGACAAATAAACATTTTATTAAAATTAGAGGCAAGATGATGAGATGAAAGCAAAATAAATTGAAAAAATTAGAAAGACCAAAAGGAGTTACTTTTTTTTTCCTTTTCATTGTTTATTTATGAATTTTATCATTTTATGTTTCTTTTTTCTATTTCTTTCTTTTTTATTCTATTTTTCTTTCCTTTGTTTCATTCTTTTTATTTCATTTTCTTTCCTTATTTTTTCTTGCTCGTAAAAGTTTTTTATATTAAAGAGCATATCAATGCCTACATTTAATGGATGGGTCCATGTTTTAAAAGCAAAGATATTAATATAGATTTGGTACTTCTTTCTGCTTAACTAATTTGGTCAATTATATCGATATTAACATGCCACATCATCCGTAAAAAGTAGTACAATTAAAGGGCTAAAAAACAAAACAAATATTTTTGCCTCTTCATTTCTTTCCTTTCTTCTCCAATCTAACTTTTTCACGGCTTCACCTTTCATGAAAACAAGGTAAGAAGAAATTAAATTTTTTGAGGCCCTAGATTTTGAGAGGCCTTAGGCAGCCGCCTCTCCGGCCAACATAGAGGGCCGGCCTTGATTACACTGTAATAAACTATATATATACTGTCGTTTTGATCCGGCGTGCTACAGTATCGTCCTGGCATATGAGGTCTTTTTTAAAAATATAGATACAAATTTAGTTTCAAATTAACAATTAATAATTAATTACTAATTAATAATAGAAATCATGAAATCACCATTTATATTGTATGCATCAATAAAACTATAAGCATAATATAATGCAAAATCGCTTAAACAATTTTTATGTACAATAAAAAACAGACATGATTGGTTCACAAACGAAACTTCAACAATGTTAATACAAGAACCCATCTTCACATATGTGTATATACAAAATCACTTTTAAAATATAGGAGGTTTCAAGTTCGCCCTTTTTTATTCATAGATAGATGTTAAAATTATAAGTAAAGATGCAAAATATAATGCAAGAAATGATGAAAATATTTCTACGAACAATAAAAATTGCCACATAATATGTGAGACAATTCGCCTCTTGAATCCTCAAAAAAATAAATCCACAAGATTAGTTCACAAATACAATTTCAACAACCAAAATACAAATACCCATCCTCACAGGGGTGCATAAACAAAAAAAAGCCCCTTCTATTTTATTTTGGTATGTAAAAATTATATTTAGTTTTGTTCTTAATATTATATTTAGTAAACTATATTTTAATTTAGTTATTTGTTATTTTGCTTTTACTCTTAACTTTTTAATATAATCAAGTATTTGTTACCATAAAAATCAAAATATTTTTTTTCAGTGGAAATAAAATTCCAACGAAATTTATGCATATTTTTAAAGTTGACAATAGATATATTTTTATTTATCCAGTTTAAAAGTGTTGTTTTCAAAATAATTTTAAGTATATAGTAATTTCTAATAATAAACTAATTGGAATATTAGTTATTTAACGAAATATTTATTGTCTATGTATTAAAATAATTATAAAAGTTTTCAATGACTAAATTATGTATAATTTTTACAAGTCCAAAAAAGTGAAATGAAATATCAAATAATGCGTCTCTTGAAATTATTAATGCTTCAAAGTTTAGGGGTATATGTGCATTTGCTTCATTGCTTGAATGGAATAATTTCACCTGTCTTTTTTTTGTTGTCTTTGTTCCGTAGACGACTCAATGGATTATGGCACCGTGCCAAACAAATAAGGGAAATTTACAAAAAAAAACTACATATATTTTCTGAATATTACAAATAACCCCATGTATTTTCGTTTATTACAAATACCATCCTGTCGGAAATACTTTCTTTACAAATACCCCCTACATAAACTATTTCATCCATCCTATGGTTAGATTTTTTTAAATGACTAAAATACCCTCATCTATATTGAATATATTTAATTAATAAATAAACTTAAAAAATAAATAAATTAAATAGATATAAATTAAATAAAAATAGTTAAATAAATAAAAATAGTTAAAAATATAAAAAAATTAATTAAAAAATAAAATTAATTAAATAGAAATGAAATAAAATAAAATAAATAAAATTTAAATAATTAAAAATAAAAAGTTAAAAAATAAAAATAAAAATAAAAAAATTAAATAATTAAAATAATTAAAATAATTAAAAGAGAATAAAAAAAGGAATGATATTTTAATCTTATAAATCTTAATGCAAATATAAATTCATTTATGTATTTGTCATTTATGTTATTTTATTTCTCATATGTAAATTTATTTGCATATGTGATTTAGCCTTAGTTATACTATATTAAACTTGTTATGACTAAATCTGTATTTATCTAAGTGGTTAATATAATAATATATCAGAAGGGCTGTTGCATTTTAGTATCAGAGAGGTCCAAATGAGAATTATCTACTGTAACTTGTTCAGATTCTTTCTCTTCATTCTTTTCTTTTGCTCCAGCATAAACAAAGCTTCCAACAATCAACTGAGAAAAAAATATTAAAATGTGAGAATAAAAATAAACTGTAAGAAGTAAATAATTAGACTTGATGAAAGATACTAACATGGACAGAAAAGATACTAACATGGACAGAAAGATATTCATTACTAGACATACTGACCATTTTCTTAAGATTTGACAATAAAAAACTGAAATTTTAAGAACCTTGACTAATTTTTATATGAGGTAGAGTGTGTTTTCTGTTAATAACAAATTGAGAAATTATTCGGAGTGCCCAGCTTAAAGAGTGTCCAGCAGCGCCACCATACGGTTTTAGCTGTCCTAATCATTCCTAAATAAGTATAAACTTCTGTCATAATAAAATAATATCACTAGATTAGGTCGCGCCTCACTTAAATTTGGTGGCTCTAATATGAAATAAAAGAAATAACCATATTTGCTCTATCTGACTTGGAAATTGAAATTTCATTTCCTTTATCACTTCTTCATTCCTAATTATTATTATTTTTATGAAAAAACATTCCTAATAAGTACAAACTTATGTCCGAATAAAATAATATCACTAGATTGAGTCGCATATTAGTCCGTCAATTGAATTAAAAGGAGTACACAACAAGAGAAAAAGTGTCTGTTTTGTAATCTATAAGGTTTTAAATGAGGGCCTAAATATTTATTCAAACTGCATTCGTATCCGTCTAAATATCTGAACTTAATTCGTATCTTAAGCTACCTGTATTCATATGCGGATTGTTGATATTTTGAATCTTTATCGAATATGTACTTTTGACTTTTTTTGTTGTATTTATACTATACTGTAAATTTTTGACGCACCTGTAGTATTTATTTTTGACAAAATTAGTATTACATTTTGTAATAATAGAATTTTTATTATATTTTAATACAAATATGATTATTATCTAAATTATGTTTAAATTAATTTTTAAGTAATATTATAGAAATTTCACACAACGCGCGAGGGATTTACTAGTAGATGCTAAATCACATAGTTACAAATTACATATACATAAACCTGTATATTATATACATTCGAGTGATATAATATATTGAGAAATATAAAAAAGTCAAATGATCCAAAAATATTAAAATATTCTCTATTTATTAGAAAATTAATAAAGTCATTATAATGTCGGTAAAAAAATACTACACAAAAAAAAAAGTATGAAACATAAAATTATCAGTATAATTTTTTCGAGGCAGAGTGAAGATACTATCTAGTTATCAACAATTTTTAAAAAGATTAGATGATAAAGACTCCATGAAAGAAAATGATTTATCATTTATCAGATGGACTAAATTAGTGGTTAAAAATTCCAAGTCGGTTTTATACTGTATATTAATGTCATAGATTCAAAATTAAAGACAAAATAACCAGAATTCTTTAGAAGTATAAAAAAGAATATTTATCAGAGGAACTAATTTTGTGGTTACGTAATGGAAGTCGGTGTTATACTGTATTTTGTTATTAACCAGAATAATATAGAAGTATAATAAAACAATCTTAATCGAGCTTAAAAAAGTCCTAATGAGGACAGGACTGTAATGATTAGATATAATTAAGTATATTAATGCTAACCACCTTATCACAAAGGCAACAAAAATAGCTTACAATAACATATTTAAATGCTGTAAAATGCATATAAAAGTGCCGTCATAACAGTTGACAGCATTTGGCTTATATGTTGTTTCTGTGGCGGTCGTAAAAAATTATGAAGGCATTTTATCAAGTCCCGTATAGTGGCATATCCAACATCATAATTAAATGTTTTAATAACTATTGCATCCGACAACACTAATAAATGTTGTATATATTTTAGAAGTAATTCATTTTCAAATGCTGCTTAATATCAATTCCACACGCTCTGAAATGCTATATATTCATATTATAACAACATTTCAAAATTTCCGTACTACGTTCAATTTAACAATAATATAAACTGCTCCAATATCTATAATACAACATTTTGAAATGTTACAGTCATAGATAATAGAGCTTTAAAAAAATGAATTACTTTACCAATAGTGACATTTTTAAATGTAGTACAAGTGCACAAAACATTTACATTTTTTAAATATAGAATGCCCCCAAATAATATTATATTGAAAACAATATTAAATAAAAATATTAACATAATTTTTTTTAATATTCCATATATTCCCTGCATGCAAGTACATCAATTAACAATTTAACACAATTCATTATTTTACAAAACATACAAATAGAGGGTTTATAGGGTTAACTATAATAAAACACCAAGTTAATCTGTAAAAATCCTTTATCACACCAGACAAAAGTAGGTTCCATGAAGTTAGTAAGTACAAGAAACATCATCCTAAGCACTTGAAATGTTTGCTAGTATCATAGAACTTGGCATTCCTCGATCTATAAGTTAAAATGAAGTATTATTATGAAATCAAATAAATATCTGAAGTAATTGAAGGCTAACAGAAAGAAAAGTTCTTACATCAGTATATGGCGACCTCCATTGTATTCCTAAACCCAACCATTATTTGAAAATATTTGCAAATCAGCCGATGTAGTTTTTTATAAACAGTCATTTCAATTTTTTTGCACCAATCCATGCATTTTTTTTTAACAAAACATCCCCCTCAGTGTTTGCATAGAATCTGTATTTTTTTAAACCATCCATTGAATCAGTTCGTAACGAGCCCCTAAATTTTTACATATCATGCCCTATATTTTGCAAAATAACCTGATCCAAAATTTTGCAAAACAATTCCTGCATTAGCGAAGTAGCCCTATCATAAACACGGCTCCTGCATTATTGTAAATTTGCCCTCAAAGGAAACTCTAAACCCTAGCATTTTCTCCCTTTCATTGAATTGGGCATTTTCTCTACTAGACAGTGAAATATTTAGAAAACAAAACATTACTTGTACATATTAAATAGAGACAGAGATTGCAAAGCATTACTTGACGCAAAACATGTAGTCATCAGGGCTTCAATAAACGCAACTGCCTTGTGCCTCCTTTACTTATCTGCAACCTACAAGGCAGAAATTAAGGCAGAAAATTCATAATTAAGGCAGGAATTAAGACAGACATTAAGGCAGAAATTAGAACACAACAAACCATAACTAAAGTAAAAATTAAGGTAGAAAAAATATAAATCAAAATCATCGTTAAGGAAAAAAAAACTCAGAATAATTTAAAAATGATATCATATAATTAATAAGAAAATTATTATCTCACAAAATGAAATTCAGGAAAAGCAATTAATGCCCTAATTAATCCCCCAATTGGAATTGCCCAATTTCCAATTATCACCTTCCATGTTAATACCCCCAAATTAATATTCCAACTAAATTAATTCCTTCTTAAAATAGTACCCCAGTTACCACTGTATAAAAACTTCCTGGCAAATAAAATTTGAAAAAAATAAATAGAACATAAAAGGTGAAACATTTATAAATACGAAAATATAAAACAATTCATCAACAATGGAAAAAAATCGAACTCTGGAATTTTTAAGGTAACAACAAAGACTGAAAAAATGAAAAGTATGATATCTATAACATTGATACTAAAAAAAAGGGAAAATTGATATTTAAAAAACTAAAAAATATTCTTCAAAATCATATATAAAAAGACAATCAAATAAAAGAAGTGGAAAATCTCAGGCTTACCAGTTCAGGAAATTCCAGTGTAGCCGCTCGGATTCATCGCCAATGCAGTTCCTAATCATATTTGGTCAAGAAAACACCACTAGCCACTGCTTGGATCAAAACATTAAAAACAAATGTCAAAAAATATTAGGAAAGCATAAAAATGAAGTATTTCAACGACCAAAAAAATAAATAACAGGTAATAATAGTTAAAATTGGTAGAAAATTGAGACCTTAGTTTTTGTGAGAACTTAAGCCTTGCCAGCATTAAGCGAGTAGCAGAAGGGTGGAAACTCAGTCCGAGGAGGAGATTGAGGTGGAGACTGTTGGATCATAAATCTAACATTGGACTTATATGCAAAATAATTATATATATTGTATTACTGTCATATATGCTTAAAATAAAGTGATCACTATAGTTAATAATATATTAAGCATAAATGTGTCAATTAGGGTGTGGCATTTGGTGTGTAGAAATATTGTGGGGTAATTTCTATATTTATGATGGGCTAATAAAGAAATAACCGATTAAGAGCCAAAAGGTGTCTATAGACCAAAATGTCTTTTAATCAAAGGTTGTCACTTGGCTATATAAGCAATTTGATCCCTAGAATAAGAGAATCAATAAATCATTAACTCATATCCCATCAAGTTGCGAGAAGATAAAACTAGAGAAGAAATTCAAAAGACTCTTTAGAGAATTCTGGATATTCTAAAAGACCTTGTTTGCAACTATGGTATCATCTTTAATTCGGTATTCAAGCATGAATTCAAGGTACGCTTCCGTTATTATGATTTATGGTTTGATTCACATAGTTCGATCTAGAGTTTGACGGTACCAGTTCGTACCTTCTCAACAAGTGGCATCAGAACGGGACTATGTTAAATCTTAAGTTGATTACGAAAGAAAAAAGATTAATTCATATCCTAATTTTTTTTTTCTCCCCAAATTTTTGGTTCAAATTTGGGTATATTCATTAAAATTGAACAATTAAGGGTTAAAATTGGGATTTCAAGGATAATTCGGTTCAAATTAGAGAGAAAGAAAGGTTTTCAAGTGATTTGTACTTTCTCTCGCATTTTTCTCTCATTTCGTGCAGAGATTAAGGGTTTCATTTCGAGCGAGAGATCTTGTGAGTTTTGTCCGTTCGCCGGAGCACCGTCAGACTTGAGCATCAAAAAGACGGGAGTCTCCATGGCGAACAAAAGCGAGCAATAAAAGAATCGAATGGACGCCTTGAACGGCGGGAAGGAAGACATGCGTTTGGTGGCATACCCAGCGGGCGCAAGGATTGAAAATACGCCATCGTAGAGGCGCGACTGATTTTTCCCTCTTCTGTATGCAGGTGTGTTTTGAAGGAGATGGGATATAGTTTCCTGGTTTTTAATGTTAAGATAAATCTGGAATTTGAACTTCAGATATCAAGTAATTAACAAACTTGGAAATGGATTCCGAATTATGAAGAGAAATGAGGTTTTCTGGGCTGGGCCGAATTTATTAAAGAAAATGGGTCAATCAAGTTTGTTGAAAGAAAAATAAAATAATAAAGGATAATCTTAGGCCCCAAATAAAAAAAGGAAAGGGAGATAAATATTTAGCATAATATTTTTTTATTAGCCCAATAAAGAATCTGATGAAGGTAAAATTCAGGAAATTAGGTTATATTTTTAGGACCCAAAAATAATTAAGTTTTAGAAAAATAAGAATATGTATTTTGATGGGTTTATATTATAAATAAAACAAAAGGTTTTAAGTAATAATTAAAACATGTATTATTTCTAATTAAACCCATTAGACATTTATAACTCGTAAAGTTTATAAGAACTTATTCAAGTAAAATTAGGTATATTTTGATACTGGTATCAAAATTATTTTCACATAAATTGTGAAAATTTAAGTATAAAATGAGTTATCAAATGAGTTAAAGTTATTCACACGAATTCAGGAAAATAAAAGGTCGATTTTATAACTCGACCATAAGGGCTTGTAAATATAATTGGACTAAAATTATATATATTTACAAATAAGTTTTAAACAAGGATTAATTCGCGATAATGAAAACACAAGATTATTTATGCGAAATTGATATAATGTCTTGTAAGTAAAATTTGGCATAAAATTTTATATTTACAAATAAGCCATTATCGGGGACCATTTTGCGGCAACCTTGAAAAAGTTATGGAAAATGCCCATATAAAGTTATATAATCACCTTTAAAGTATAATTTTAAGTTCAAATAAAAGTACAAAAGGATATATATTTTAAAATTAATTAGTTTTAGCATGACGTCGCCAAAGTGACCTCTCTGCTAAAGTTAGTTTTATGTTGGGATATAAAAAATTTGTGTGCTTATTGTTGAGTAAATATTAATCGGCTCAAAGGAAGGTAATATTTATTTTAATAATATGTACATCTATGTTAATAAGTATGTGCTGATTATTTGGTCTTACGTGTAACATATTTAATCGGCCCAAAGGAAGATAAATTTGTTGACACGCTATTTTATCATCAAAGCTTGATTACTGCGCCAAGATATCAATCAGAAGTTAATATTGTTGTCCAAAGATAAGATATTAATGGAAATCGGTATCTTCTGATGGGGTTTACCTTTATTGAATTTATCATTATTCGGTTACTCGGGTGAGCTTATAATATTTAAATATAGTTCTCTATTAATAGTAAATATCGCATCTAATTTATCGCTACCATCAATTCAGTTCTGGATGAATGGTTCTAACTTCAAGTAATAATAAAGAAGAATTTTAAATAATTCTCGAAGTTAATGATCTTCATCCTGTGATAAAGATTAACCCTTTGTTAACACATACAGATAAGAGTATCTAATAAATAGATGCAGATGGAAAAGTGGGCGAGGTTATATTGCATGTGTAAAATGATCAATAAAGAAGACCATTGTATAGACATTTAGGGCATAATTTCAGAATATAACTATGGTTAAAAAGTTATTTTTGAAAATAAGTTTGTTAAGAATGAAAATCAATGTTTTAAATAGCGGCGCTATAGCGCCGCAATTGCGCGCAATTGCGGATTTCGACCATAAAACGCAATACGCAACGAAAATATAGCTAAAATAGCGTTTTGAGCGCTACGAGCGCTATAGCGCCGCTATAGCAGTCAAATAGCGTTGAAATAGCGGCTATAGCGGCCGTTATAGCGTTAAAAGTGTTAGTTTTGTATTTTTTTTTTTTTGCTTATTTCAGATAATTAATATTCATGTGTTTATTTTGGATGTTTAATTATGGACAATGAACTTTGTATGGTATTTTATGATAAATAATTATACTATTTTATTTAAGGGTTCAGATATGGACTGACAGTATTTTGGAGCACTCAACAGTGCCCGATTACAAAAGGTATGATGAAATTAAAAAAAAAGTATTTTTGTAAACAAAAGGTATAGCAAAATTACAAAAAGGTATATTTAAAAAAAAAAAATATATATATATATATATTTGTAAACACAAAAGGTATATCCAAGTGCAAGTATATATGTGTACAGTTAAAGTTATATGGTGAGCGCTTCTGGGCACTCCAAAAGCTGGGCACTCCGAATAATTTCGTTTTATTTAATATTTATGGTATTTGGATTTTTTGTTTTTTGTATTAAAATTTTATTATGATCATATTTTTATCATTAATATTTATGAAATTTTACGTAAATTATAAATTATACTGCACAGCCGCTATCAGGCCATAGCGCCGCTATAGCGCCCGCTACCGCAATCCGCTACAAAAAAAGACAATCCGCTACGCAGCGCTATATCACAATTTAAAACATTGATGAAAATGGAAAATTTTGTATCATGTTGACAAATTTAATTTCAATAAGGAATAAAGGTAAAAGATAATGGGAATCAGAATAAGATAGTCGCAGAATTGTCGCCATTAAAGTAATAAGGTATGTTTCTAATTTTGGTTATTTCATTGGTTAATTCAGTTTGATCAATAGACTTGTGTGATAAATAGATTCCGGTATAATAATTTACATCACATGTCTATGCAAGTTTATCTAAATTGCTAGAAACCTAATGATGGTGAAAGAAATATCAATATAGGTGAAGGCAAAACAGTTTATATTGAAGTAATTGGAAAATTTAGATTATTATTAAAGACCGGATTTATTTAGATCTACATGAACCTTTTGATGTTTCGTCTTTTAGACGTAACTTGATTTCTACTTCCATTTTTTATAAAGTGGATTTTGCTTGTTCATTTGGACTTAGAAAATTTAGTTTGTTTCATGATTCAAAATTGGTTAGCCCGATTCTTTGTCGGATTATGATAATCTTTATGGATACTATTGCTTCATGTAATGAAAATCTTGCAATTAAGTACACTCTTGTGAAATGCGTAAATTAACCTAGGAGAATTATGGTATTTTGTGACACATAAGTTTGGTTGTATCTCAGTAAAAAAGAATCAAAATCGTTAGATTTGATCATTATGGTAAATATCATGGTCAATATGACGGTTAAGGTGAACAATATCTAGAGTAAAAGTATTATCGTCTCAAAGTATACAATATCGGGTTTTCCCAACATGAATGGCTTAACAAGCTTAAAGACGAAATAGAACACTTAAGGATATGTTGTGTAGTATTATTTGTAATACTATTTTATCGCCTTCACTCTGGGGGAATACTTAACTGTTGTCCTCGGTTTGATGATATTTAAAACTATTCCGAGCTACTAATATTTTTTGTTTGAGAATGTCTTAAGCTCGATACTCGCACGATTAAGTTCTCGGAAATGAAATGAAGAGTAAATCGAATTGGACGTATTTTGTTAATCTTAGAAGAACAAGAAGTCGTCATGTATGCAATTATTTTCAAGAGGATTTCATGGCATGGGAGCAAGCTTTTTAGTTCTTTTAGTGTGTTGTGCGTAGAGGTAGTTTAATCAATATTAAGAAGAGTTGTTATTTCTGCAAAATTGCCTAGTTCCGTTGGCAACGGAACTCCTCTGTTGGCAACAGAACTTGGCATTGAGCAGACTTTCATACTGTCTCTTTTCTGGCTGAAATTTTATATAGTCCATTGGCAACGGATCTATTCCATTGGCAACGAAACTGTAGGAATATAGCTGTTTGTTTTGAAATCTTCCTAGATTTCGTTTTGATTTTGCAGTCCGTTGCCAACGGACCTGCGTAGTTTCCTTCTTTGAGGGCTGCTCTTTCCTCCTTTAAAAGAGAGCCGCCTCTCTCAGAAAAAGACACAAATTTTCTTATACAAAAGGCAAAAACTCTCTTCCTAATACTAGTTAAAATAGCTCTAATTCCTTGAGTGAGATTAGTAAAGATTTAGAGCGTGTTTGCTCTTGTTTGGTTGTTTTGTTTTGAGATCGGCTGTAAGTTGATTGTTCCACCGGTCGTCAAGGTGTTGTAAGACGACGGTGTTTCAAGGTCTTGTACTATCTTGTTTGTTAGTGATAAACGAAGCCGCAAGGCAAGTCTCGGAGAGTAGGCAACTTGTGAAAGCGGTAAGGGCCGCTAGCGAGTAAAAGGGTGGTTAAGGCTGACGCAACCACCTCGCCGAATTATTTTCAGTTATTCTCTTTATAATCATTATTTACTTTACGTTGTTTTAATTAGTTAGAACTTGCGCAACCATCATATAAAATAAAATAAAAAAAGTAAAAACCCTAAAAAGTACAAATTTACACGCTTCCGCACGTTTAGGCCTAATAAACCCCCTATAGGCCTCAAGTAAACAACATCAACACTGCAGCTTATATTCTAAATACAGTTCCAACTAAAGCGACTAATAAATCACAATATGATTTTGGATACGTTGATAGCCTTGATTGGATCATTTCCTTGTTGACGTTGTCCAGTTAAGGTAAGCCTTAAAGACATAAGGAAAAGAAACTGGACCCAAGTTGCTATTTTGTTGGATATGCCATTAAGTTCAAGGGATACAAGTTTTACGATCCCACAGATAAGGTCGATTTGTTTTAGTATTCTGGAAATGCGTGGTTCTTCAAAGATGTCTAGTTTGCGGGGGGGAATACAGCTATAGTCTTGAAACTCAAAACTTACGTTTTGATTTGTTTAAAATACAAATTGTCAAGACTTTATAGCCGAAGAACAAACTTAGACATTTCAAGAATGACAACAAATATATAATTAATTCAATAAATTATGAAGAGACTTTCTATAGGGTTTATTTGTAAGACTCTTATGGATTATCATGACTAGTGACGCAATTCAATCTTGATTCGTATTCGTTGGATATAAAGACATTGTTTCTCAATTGTGACATTGATGAGACAAAGTATATGGTGCAACTTGAATATTTTGTATCGGTAGATACAAAAAATATGCACTACAAACTCAAGAAGTATATCTGAAGACTCAAATAAATATCTCGACAATAGTATTATAACTTTCATCAATAGATCATCTCGTTTGGTTTTGAGGTGAATTTGGTAGATGATTGTATATACAGTAAGTTATGTGGGGGTAATTATATTTTCTTGATTTTAAATGTTAATGACATAGTACATGCTACTAACGATATAACATCGAGATATTTATATCTAATAATCGTGAGATGAAAAATCTTGGTGATGCTTCTTTTGTGTCAGGTATAGAAATACTTTGAGATCATGCTCATGGTATTCTCAGGTTATCGCAAAAGAATTATGTCGAAAAGATTTTAAAGAAATAGAATGAAAGATTGAAAACCAGATTATACCCATGTGTTTAACGTGATTAAGGAGACATGTTTAGTCTCAAACAATGCCCTAAGAATGTATTAGAAATATAACAAATTCAAATGATTTCTTATGCTATTTAGTAGTAGGGAATCTAAAACGGAGGAAACAGTCTAAACAAGGATGCAAGAAGAAAGGTCATATTAAGGGCAGCTATTACATAGAATATTTGGAAGCAAAGGAATAATCAGATCTTCAATAACAAGTTGTCGCCGGCTCAAAGAGCTGCCCAACTTTCTAATCAAGACAACAACTTGTGGTGGAAAGAAGCTTAGCTTTAGGTCACCATGAGAATATAGGGCTTAGGTTTATGAAACTGTAGGAAGCCAATAAAAAATATCTTCTTACTCAACATGTATTTTAAGCTCTGTAACAAATTCTTACGTTTTTACAATTAATCAGGCAGCTCAGTAGGCGATCGCTTTCTTGAGATTAAAAAAATGTACACTTATTAAGAACTATTAGAGACGATCTCCTTTATTAAGACATGAAAGCAACACTTCGAAAACAAAAGACTAATTATAACTCTGAAAATCGGAAATAAATACCATCGGGTGCTTCTATTCTTGGAAATTCCACTATCTTGTTCTCTCCAACATCCTTCCATCTGAAAACCAAAAAAATAATTAACTCAGAAAATTTCAGTAATTTCAATTATTTTGCAAATTACCAATATAATGAGTAAAAATTACCTATATTTGGTAACCAAATAGTGAAGAAACATTGAAATCTCGAGTATGGCAAGTTCTTTTCCTGCGCAAAACCTTCCTCCGCCACCAAACAACATGAAATATTGATGTGACTCCAAATTACTCTCCCATACAAATGAAAAATTATGGATTTTATTCGAAAAAATATACACATTTGATCAATTATACAAATAGTTGGTTGCATTAGTGAATTGTGGCTAACCAGCCATCTCCAAGGATTGAACTTGAGTGGCTCGGGACAAATGTCAGGATAAGAGCTGATCTCTCCTGTGTAAACTAAAATTCTCCATCCTTCAGGAATTACATGCCCTGCTACAAATATATATTTAAAATTATAAATTTTTTCTTTTTGATTAAATTACGGCGTTCTCTAGGAAACGCTACAATTATAAATTTATGTCTAAATTTCTAAAATACAATGATTAATATACTAATATTGGTCTCATCGAAAAATCTTTTTTATGAACTGTATATCACCTTTAATTCTAGTGTCCATGGTAGTTTTTCTTGTTAACTAACCAGTGCCTATATATTGCATTCTTAGCGTCTCTAGGACCACCTACAAGCAATCACAAACTATAACTTAGTGTTCTTGTATTTTCTCCAATCATGATTGTAAAAACCTAAATGAATAGTATAACTTTATGTCTGTTTTTGACGAAAACACGACTTACTGCACGAGTGAATACCATGGATTTATAGTCATTCCAGTTGATCATATAATCACCAAGCTTCCCTTTTCGAATTTCCAAATTTTCCCGCTGAACTCAAAATAAATTCAATAGTTAAGGTTAAATATGGCTAGATAAAGATAAGAAGGCAAAATAATCAAGTAACATGCAAAATTGAAATAAAAAAAATCAACGGTGCATTATTATGAAAATAAAAATACAAGCATGTACCCTGAATTCCTGCTGAGCATGCGGATAATCATGAAGATACTTAACAGCCATCATCATAATACCGGTGACTGTCTCGTAGCCAGCGAAAACGAACGTGATAATAAAATCGATTATCTGCTCGTCAGATAATTTAGTCATATTATTACAGTCTTCCCTCCTAAGGAGAGTATCTAATATATCATTTTTACGATAAGTGGAGGCCCTTCTTTCATCAAGCATCTCTCCCATCATTCTCACAGTTTTCCTTCTTGCCTGCATTATGATATTTCTCCAGGCAAGTAATTATCTGCTGCATACTTGATTAAATAAAATGTTGTACCGATGAGATAACCCATAATACGATGATCCATAAACAATACACTGAACAACTAATAAACTATCAACCAATGAGATATAAGCTGTATTCATTTATTTTCATTAAATTGCATGAATTATTGTTGATGGAAACTAAATGAGTATCCTACCAGTAGAGCTTTGTAATACGGAGTGCCCGGAAGGTTAATGGGGAGAGACATGGAACCATGAGCAAGATGTTGTAGCTCCTTTTGGAGTTCTTTTGTGAAAGAATTTCTCTCTTCTATACTAGCTATCATTTTCAGTATCATTAGCATCTCCATCTGTATATTCACATCCATACAACTCATTAGTAAAGATCATCCAACATTGAACTGTCTCAAGCTTTCTGACGAAATATTCATCTTTCTGGTGCATGCAAATCCTTTTTCTTCATGAAATATATCTTATCCAGAACTTTAGTAAAGATTGACAGCCTAAAGGGCCTTTCTAAACTAGAAGTCAGTAAGGAATTTTTTTTTTCTGTAAGCAATGGAAAATATTTACATTATATAATTTGTAACATTTTTTTAGTGTGACCAAGTTGGTGCAGGCTAGTATGATTAGTTCAGGAGAAAGATGCATTATGCATACCATCAAAACCTAATTAAATATTCAAGATCACTTTTCTTTTGCCATAAAGTTGTCTTGTTGCTTTCAACAATAAACAAAAAATATATAAAAGAGATACATGCCTTGTGCATGGTCTTCAAAATGATATTCTAACCAGAACTATGAATCTTCATTAAATTAACCATAATGATAATTAGAGATGTACTAAATGTTGATATATACCTCATTGGACTTGTCTTGGAGATCTAAAACTCTACTACTCCAGTTCGAAAGATAAGATCGCATGAACTCATTAATCTTGGGTAAAAGTTTTTCTTTCATAGCAGTTACACTTATCATGGGCATCAAAACCCCTGTCATAGCCTTGTGCTCTGCACCTCTTAGGTTCAAAAAACTCCATTTACCTAGTATATCCAGCAAAGATTGCGGATATCCCGGTACAAATCTCTCGCTTTCGTGCGTTAGTATGTATTTGGTTATATCCGGATCCATGCACACCACTGTTGGGCCTCCAAATATGTTTGTCTTAAACACATCTCCATATCTAAATTTGAAAATCACATAATTAAGAAGTGTATACATATACATGCATATATACATAAACCTGTATATTATATACATCCAAATAATGCAAAAGTAGTTCTAGCCTTGTATATTATATACATCCAAATAATGCAAAAGTAGTTCTAGCCTAGTGGTTGAGTATATTTATTGAGATTTGACATACAACATTAATAAGAGTAGTAGGTTCAAAATTAATGAGTGGATTAAAGCATTGTGTCTTTCTTTCTTTCTTTCTTACAAAATATTCCTCAATTCAAAAAAATATATACATTTCAACTGATATATTAAAAGAATTGAGGGTTTATTCCAATATATACATTCAAGTGATATATTTAAAAGAGTTTAGGGTTTATTCCACTTTGTAATCAAACAACTCGTAGGTTTATTCCGTTTGTAATCTGGAGAGAGCGCCGTAGAAGCATAGTTCTGAAAATCGGAATCGGGATCGGAATCGTTCGATGTCCAAGATATAGGAATCGCCCGACTAGGATCGGAATCGGCCGACTCGGTTCGAAGAATCGGATTTTCTCAAGAAGTGTTGTTTTTAAATTAAAAATTCAAAAAAAAAATAAAAATATATTTTAAAAATATGAAAGCAATGGAAGGACACAAATGGAGCTTAAATAATGCATATTATGTAAATGCCGTTCTATTTACATTATTTTACTATTTGTAATCAAAATAGTTTAACCACAAAGAAACTAAGACGTAAATTATTTTATCGTTTTATCAGAATACATATTATAGAATCCACTCAATAGCAACACCAAAAAAGTTATTTAATATAAGATATAAAATAATAAAAATAGTATTTTTATTTATATATGTAAGACACATTATACATTATACTATGTATACATATATAATATATATCTAAAAGTATTTTTATTTGAAGTAATCTTTATTATTTTCATAATATATATTATTTTTATGGGTTTCTAATTGTTAAAAATATATGGGTTTTTTTATTAAAAAAAAAGCTAAAATAAATATACTGCATAGTTTCTAGTATATATCATTGAGTTTGTGTGTGTAATTTTTTATGTGGCTTCTATTAATCAATATATATTGTGATATTTTCAAAATATATACTGAAATAGAGGATCCAAAACTAGCTTTGGATACTCTTTTCCATCCACTGCCCAAATAAACAACATCACTTTGTTTAAAAAGACCTGGCTCTTATTATTTTTGAGACCATCCCATAAAGATAGTAAAACCTCTTCTCAGAGCATGTATTTAATATGAACCGTGTTCATATGGAAATTAAAAAAAAAAAAAACTCTCTTCAACTCGTCTCTCTCAAGGGAAGCTGCTCGAGAAGCAAAACTGGTGTTCTGAATTCTTATTATGGAAAAAAGTTAAATAAATCAATAATTGGCCTTCCCCACACTTGAATCCTTCGATTTACAAGCCTGAATCACCGACTCCCAACCGGAATCCGCCGTCTCCGCCCACTCGCGCACTAGAAAATCGGAATTCCGACCAATTTGGGCCGGAATCGAACCGGAGGCCGGCGATTCCGAGTTGACTCGGCCGATTTCGAATCGGAATCGCCGAGTTTTAGAACCATGCGTAGAAGAGCTTTCACATATCAGAAGAGGCGTAACCCAGTGTTGATAGCGGAGGTACTGAAAGAGAGAAGGTTTTTGTGTGAAGAGTGAGTAGCTAATGGAGAGTAGAATAGAGTCTAAAGGAAGAACAGGAGGAGAAGAGTAATGGAAAGTGCGATCAACTCGAGGGACATTTTTTTAAATGGCCAAAAAAAATAATAATTAAGCAAATAGCCCAGTTTTTAGATTATTTGTAAAATTAGCCGTTTCGTCTCTACATTGGGCAAAACAACCATTTTTTTCATTTTTTTTATATGTTCAGGTGTTAGTGTTAAAATAGTTGTTAATTAAGGCAAAAATTGAAAACAAAAAAAATGTTTCGCCCAGTCAGCAAGCGAAACAGACATTTTTTTTTCAATTTAGAGCCAAAAAAATATTTTTTTCTTACCAGTTTCGCTCAGTGAGTAGGCGAAATATCTTTTTTTTCAATTTTTGCCTTAATTAACAGTTATTTTAGCGCTAATATCTGAAGGGATGCAGAAAATAAAAAAATGACTGTTTTGCCCACTCACTGAGCAAAACGGCTATTGTTTAGACTTTTTTTTTGAAATGGCCAAAAAAAAAATTAATTAAGGGAATGGCCAAGTTTTAAAAATATTTGCAAAAGTATCCATTTCGCCCAGCCATCGGGCGAAACACAAATAGTTTCGCCCAGTAACGGGGCGAAACAGAGCGCAATCACATTACGGACGAATTTGCTTAATTAACCTTGTTTCGCCCAGCAGTCGGGCGAAACAAAGCCTGTTTCGCCCGGTAGCCGGGCGAAACAACCTATTATACATATTTTGGGCTTAGCCCAGCCCATATTATACGAAACCTCTGTTTCGCCCGCTGGCTGGGCGAAACAGACTGTGTTTCGCCAGCTCGCTGGGCGAAACAGCTGTCTCTCCAGCCAAAAAAAATAAATAAAAAAGCCTAAAAAGGGAAAAAATTAAAAACAGATTTTTTTAGCCTTTTTACATGGAAAAAATAAATAAAATAAATCTGAAGACAAAAAAATAATAATAAATAACTTATTTTTATTTAGAAATCTAAGTTTTTTTAGGTATACAGTTTAGGGTTCAGATATAGGGTACTAGAGAATATTTACTTTTTCAGATTGAAATGACAATTTAGCTTTTTATTTAGTGGGTAACATTGATTTAACATGCTAGAATATAGGAGGAATCTCAGGATTTTTAGGTATATGATTTAGATTTCTATTTAAAGAGTCCTCTTATTATACTTGATCATCAAAAAATTAAATCTCATAAGTCTCTCTCTCTTGCAAACTTCTTCTCTTTATATCTTTCTCCTTATCAAGAAAATGCCACAAAATTCTGAAATTTTTCTATATTACAATGGTCAAATTGTTCAAGATTCGAGCGGATACAATTATGCTCCACAAGAAGGTGTTTTTCTCCCGCGTAGTAGAAATAGAAATTATTATAGATTGTGTTTAGAAATTTATGCTACCACCGGTTGGCCTAATAGTGACGATCTTAAAATTTGTGGTAGGTTTCCTTACCGTATGAATGATTGTTTGTATTTTAAGATAGTCAAAATTTCGAATGATTCACAGTTAGCTAGTTTTGCTCAGTACATCAAATATGGTGAACACGGTTGGCCTAAATTAGAAATATACGTTGAACGCATCCAAAGTAGAGAATCCTATGTAGGAACTAGTAGTAGATCAAATGTACCTTTTAATGATGACGAGCTTGAGAGGTTAGAACCTGTAATAAATCGTGATGAAGATGAAGTGCCAGAAATGGAAGAAGGCGACGAACCAGAAATAGATGTTATGAACAATTATACGGAAGTGGGTGAGATGGTTAGTGTAGGAACTTTCGGTAATCCTCCGGCGAAAGAGTTTGAAGATACTACTATGTGGGAAGAAGCGAAAATCGATATCTTGTATGGTAAGAGCATGCATGTGAGTAGCGATGATAGTTTGTATGAGGGACAGACGTTCGACACGAAAGCAGAGCAACAATCGGCCGTAAAATTATACAGCGTCATGCATCACCGAGAATTTGTAGTCTCCAAATCGAACAAAACGCTCTACACTGTAGTCTGCAAGCTACAAGATGACCGCGCTGGCTGTGATTGGAGGCTGTATGCATGCAAAAATAAACGACATGTGTTTGAGATTAAAAAATTTACACAACCACACGTATGTGTTAATCAACAACCTAACAACGACCACAAACAATTAACAAGTGCATTTATTGCGGGGCTAATTCTAGATGTCGTTAGAGCAGATTTAGCAATTAAACCAGTAACCCTAGTGGAAACCGTCAAATTAAAATTTGAATATACCATATCATATTGGAAGGCTTGGCACGCCAAGCAACACGCGCTTAGATTCTTGTTTGGCGATTGGAAGGGGGCATATAATTTGCTTCCTGAATTGATGGCAGCAATATATTCAGCAAATCCTACTACTGAATATTCATTTTGGAGAGGTCCCAAAAACCGTGCTGGTGAGGAGGAGTTCGAAAGTCTTTTTTGGACATTTGGTCCATCACTTAAAGGATTTGAGTTTTGCAAGCCTGGAACATTTCTAACCGGAAAATATCAAGGATGCATATTGATGGCAGTCGCTAGCGATGCAAATGGTCAATTATTTCCCTTAGCTTTTGCTTTAGTTGATAAGGAGAGGGTAGAATCGTGGGGTTGGTTTTTTGGGTGTTTGGGTACTTCGATCGGCCATCGCAAAGGTTTATGTGTTATTTCGGATAGGCATGCCGGAATAATTCGTGCAATGAAGGATGACAGATTGAAATGGAAGGAACCTAACAGCTATCATCGTTATTGCATGCGGCATTTAGAAGCAAATTTCAGTAGCGCTGTATCAGACAAAATATTGGTTAAATTTAATTGTACGACTAGTTAAGGCGCCCACCAAATTTAAATTTAAGAAGCTATATAAAATATTAAAGGATAAAAATAATGAGGCGTGGGAATGGTTAAATAAAAAAGATAAATCAAAATGGGCGTTCGCGTATGATACAGAAGGTCGCCGGTGGGGTATTCCTACTAGTAATCATGCAGAAGTGATGAATTATGTTTTCAAGGGTATGAGGAAGCTTCCCGTTACGGCTATTGTGATGGAGACATTCTACAAGCTGAATAGTTATTTTGTCCACAAGCGCGAGATAGCTGCAAATATGGAAATGAATAATAGAATGTGGGGAAATGAAGTGATGGAAAAAATGGAGAATAAAACAGTTAAGGCGCGTGCGCATCGAGTCACTACCTTCAATGTCGAAAACGGTGTTTATGAGGTGATAACAGGATCTAGTGGTTCCAAGGTAGGGGGAAAGAGCTTCCATGTGAATTTCAATGAAGACAAATGCAGTTGTCAGAAACCGATGCTATATCACTATCCTTGTTCGCATCTTGTAGCAGTTTTCATACGCAGAGGTGTTAGTCCCGAGTATTTTATACATCGACATTTTTCGCTGGATCACCTTAAACATACATATGAAGGAAGTTTTTATCCGATAAAGTATAGAGAACAGTGGCTTGAACGTAAAAAAGTTTATAATGGTACGTTGGTTCCTCCTGAGAAACTTATGAGGAAAAATGTCCGTGGAACCAACAAGCGTGGAAGAAGACAGGAGAAACGCTTTCATAATAATATGGACGTCATGGACAACGCAGATCGTAGAAAACATTGCAGTATTTGCGGAGTAGCAGGGCACACGAAAATAAAATGTCCGAGAAGGTTGTAGTGTTTTATGTATGGTAGTTTATGTTTATTTATTGTGGGTTGTAATGTTTTATGGATTGTTGTTTGTAATGTTTTATGTATTGTATTTTATGTTTACGTATTTTAATTTGTAATATTTTATGGATTGTATTCCAAATTAAAGACACATAGTGAGCTCTCTAAAATAGTTTAAATATCAATCTAAATTAACAAAACATAGTCCAAAAAGTAAACATAGTCAGTAATGCCAGCGGCCTCCTCCTCCTCCTCGTGTTCCCCCGCGTCCTCCGTGTCTTCCTCTCCCCCCTCCCCCTCCTCCTCCGCGTGGTACTCCTCCGCGTCCTCCTCCGCGTCCTCGCTGCGCCTGAGGCTGAACCTGAGTAATCTGACTAATTCCTTCATCTCGGTCTCCTCCTTGGCCTCCTCCTTCCCCTCCTCCGTCTCCAACCTGTTCGATGATCGAACCCCAATCGAAGTTGCCCTCATATTCATTACTTTCCTTTATGCTGCTCCGGATGCACCCTAACAATTTTTTCAATTTCCCTGGTACATCCTGGCACTCGACTTTTAGCGCTTCGAACCCATGTTTGCAGGCCTCCATAAGAAATGCATGCTAAAAAATAATATTTGAGTAATGTTAAAAAACCAAAATAATATGAATAAATAATAATATAAATAATAGTCAATTATTTTCATTACCGCTTTCCTTTTTTGTGGAACCATCGGATGATACGATACCGTAGCATGCGGGATATCGGACTGCACATAAGGATCTGTTGCCGTTCTATACCAATTCCAGTATGCATCATACTGGCTAGGGTCGTACGGCCGCCATGAAGGAATATTTATTTCACGTCCCAAGCGTTTCTCTTCCCACTCAGCCAGATAAGCTGAATGTACGGTAGGCCAATCATTTCCACGGTAATTTGCGATATCGTGCAATCGTTTGTCGTACTCGCAATTTGGGGGTGCTTCCATCGCATACCCGAACTGACGCAACACCCGCTCTGGACGATGCATCTCGACAATCCAAAAATAGATCAATGGCACTGTAAGAAGCCCCATAGTTTTTTCGTGCGCAACTATCAGCGGGAGTATATGACGGAATGCGTCATAAGGTGTCCAAACCACCTGAGTGTCGACCAAACTGTCGAACTGATCGCGATGTGTCGGCAAATGCCGATGAGGTGTTATATCCGCGTATTGAGTACAATCTTTCCACCAAAAACCAACCGTAGGTCTCTCATCTTCATCACCATCATTCTCCATATCCTGCAGTTCCTTGCGTACATCTTTAGGAACGGGTCGTCCGACAGTGATATGTTCCCATGCCCACAGTTGCAGCAACATGATACACCCTCCCATATTTTTCCGTTTCTTATGCGTACATTTACACAATGTCCTGTAAAGGTACGCAAAAACTCCACTACCCCATGCCCATCTATCTAAAACCGACATGTCCTCTAATAAAAGCAGAGGCAGTGCTAAAACACAATCTCCCGAACCTTCCGTAAATAATACATCCCCACATAATGCAAGCATGTAGGCTCTACAATACTGCTCGACTTTCTGTTCCGGGGCATCAATTTCCAAATCGGAAAAATTATTTTTCAACCATGTTCTTTTCAATAAAATTTTGCTTCTCCCCTTTCCCTTAAACTCCAATTCCGGGATTTTTTTCCCGAGTAGTTGCGTGACCTTTCCCTTCCAATCAAAATCTTTATTATTTAAACACATTGCCTCACCGTCCGTCCGCATTCCCAACAAACACGAAACGTCATCTAGCGTTATGGTCATCTCACCAACAGGCAGATGAAACGTGTGTGTTTCCGGTCTCCAATGTTCCTGCAGAGCGCTTATCAGTCTGCTGTCGTAATCCAGCCAACCCATCATGGCAGTTTGTAGTAAGGTTGCTTTCTTCAAAAAAGGGGCATACCGATCGTCCCATGGAACCTGCAGAAACATAAATAAATAAAATAAATAAATAAATAACATACATATGATTCTTTTTACTTTCTAAAAACATTTCTAAGTAATATACTAAAAAAAAAATACCGGAACTTCATGTTGTCGGTAGCGCATGGGTTTGATAGTTACATCTTCAGTGTTGCCAAATTCGTTCGCCCGATGCATGTGTTGTTGTGACTGAAGCGCATAATTTAGCCGACTAGGTCCCGCGTCAGATGACATCTTTATTTAAAAAATAAAATAATATAAATAAATAAATCAAATAATATTAATAAATAAGATAATATTAATAAATAAATAAAAACTACTAATAAAAACTAATAATAAACATACATACATAAACATACATTTGATTTTTTAAACATTTGATTTTTTAAAACATAAATAAATAAAAACTAATAATAAATAAATAAATAAATACATAAACATAAACATACATAAACATACATAAATAAATAAATAAATAAATAAATGCATAGCATACATTTGATTTTTTAAACTTTTAAAAAATAAAACTATAAATAATATACTAAAAAATATATCTATAACAAAAACAATATAAATAAATAATCCTAAACAAGAAAAATAATTTATAAAATAAATATATACATTACCTAAACTACAAAAAATAATTTCAAAAATAAATAATTTCAAAAATAAATATGTACCTAAACTAGAAAAAATATTACAAATTTACTTGTAATTATTATATTTTCTTCTTCTTCTTCTTCTTCTTTTTCTAACAATATCAACAAAATCAACCAAATAATAAATCTAATTTCAAATCAACCACACAAATGGAAAACTAATTTTGAGCAAATAAACCTAATTTGAAGCTAATTTTGAGCAAATAAACCTAATTTGAATTTTGAGTAAATAAACCTAATTTGAAACTAATTTTAAGCAAATAACCAAAATTAACTAAATCTAAAGTCAAAGAAATCAACATACCTTCCCTCTCCTTTTTTCTGTTTTTTTCGCCTCTTTTTTCGCCTCTACATCGCCCTTTTTTTTGCTGTTTCGAAAATTTCCGAAAAAACACTCGAACTAACAATTTTTTTTTTTTGGTCATTTCAAAAAAAAAGTCTATTGTTTACGGCTATTGTTTACGAGTTTTGCAAATAATCTGAAAACTGAGCAAACTGAGCAAATTTCTGAATTAGTTTTTTTATGGCAAAAAAAAATCAACCAAGATCCAATGAGAATTTGCGCGTAGCTTTTTGTCTTTGACATAAAAAAAGAAGGTTGTAATAACGAAACAGACATCGGAGAATTGGTTTTCGACTCACGCTTTTCCAAAAACTCAAGGAATGAAGAAGAAGAAGAACAACAGCTGGATTAAAAAAGCGGTGCATTAATCTGGAAATCAAGTCCTAAGGACTTCAACTCTTGGATTTTGTTATTTACGATAGTCAGATTTGGTTTCCTGGCTTTTATTTTGGGTTTTCTTGGGCTTGGGTTTTATTAGGACCTTTTTGGACCACGTTTTAATATTTTAGAGGGAGGTTAAAAATATAGAGTAAAAGAGAAAAATGTAATTATTTTGTAAATATTATCATTGATTAATATAGCATTGTAAGAGGGATCTGTAAGCTCTCTCCAATTTTCTCAAAAAAAAAAAATATTTAAAAGAGTATATATATATATTGAGAAATTGATCAGATAAACTTGACCCTGACCTGATTTGATGATTTGTGAAGAAATCAGGGCCGAGTTTGAAGAGAGAAGCATTTTCACCAAGTAAAGGCCAACCCATGGTGTCTGGTGGCAGCCCCTTGATTCTGCCGTACCAAATATCAGTCCATTTCAACAGAATGTATGTCACCACATTTCCAATTGCTATGGTAAGTATTATTTGTACCAACTCCATGTCAGTTGTTGAAGGTTACAATCTCCACTTTGAGATATATATATGTAGAGAGAGAGAGAGAGAGAGAGTTAATATAATAGATTCCCAAAAGCCCAGTTCAATGGAGATTGAAGCATTTCTTTTTGTTAATACTGATCTAACCTGGTGAGTAATTAGCGACTGAATAAGACCGATGGCAAAGTTTGTTTATAATAATGATGATCTTAATATTTTCTATCTGATATAAAATATCTCAAGTAAAGAGATAGAGAAAGAGAGAAAATTGAAAGAGATCTTTTATTTCAATTATATATTTCTCTTAGATACAATACTCTATTTATAAGTCAGATACCTCTATATGTTACAAAGAACCAAAAAAAGAATTAATGAGAATACAATGTATAGGATGAAGTTAACGAGAATATACAAAGTATTTTAATGGGAATACAAGCATATTAGGGACGATGAATCTTTTTTTTTTTTTTGGCTTTTAATCCAGTAGGCAATTACCGACGATGAATCCAAAACCAAAAGGTTAGAAGTTCAATGTTGATGTATCTTGATAGGGATCATTTTCATACTACCATTGACCACCCACCTATTGATATAGGTCAAGATTTGTCACTGCATACTACTATTTTTTTTTTTTTGAAGGAAATCGGATTTGTCAAGTTTCGAATCTACAACTTTTGAGTTGGTGGAATGATGTTTTACCACTCTACTAGAGATGGTTTGACAACATACTATTATTCTTCTTCTTAGATGTCCAAATTCTTGTACTTCATCATATCAAAGTTAACTCATTAAAAATGTTACGGCCTCGAATTAATACTAGTTAGGGCATATATAATGTTACAATGACCTTGACACGATGTCACCATAGTTTCACAAAATATTCCTCACTTTTAATTTATCTCTTTACGAGCCTGATAAAGCGGAATGATTCATAACTACACCGGTGGCCTTCAATCACTTGTCTCCATACACCCCTCTTTAGAACTACTGTTTTTCTTACTCTTGTTGTTTTCTGTTTGATGATCTTAAAACATTTTCAAACTACAAATAATTTAGTTGAGTTTGATTTATATAATAGCACGAAGCAATGGTCTCAAGATGACGGTCAAAGCTTTGAAGTAAAGACCTAAGAATTCAAACATATGTAAAAGCTCCAAACATGCACAAGGCTCGCTCACAATAGGCTTATTATACCGTGAGTATTTTAGGACTATATGTTATTTTCTTATTGATGTACGCGTGTAAAAATTGCGTTGTGTCGACGTATAATCTTTATGTTCATGTGACGATAATTGTGGATGTTTAGTATTTCCCAGCAATGACTGCTAATCAACACCAAAATGCATCGCTCAGTTTTTTTTTCTTTCACAAAACAGATACCCAACTCACGAAATCATAGATGAGTCGGTTCAATATTTTATGAACGGTTCAATATAATGGCATATATTTTAGTATTCGCGTGTATGAGACATGCAATGCAACTTAACAATTCACTATACAAGTTAGTGTCTCGCCGTACGAATTTGGATTATAATTTTAGTTTCATTTTGAATTGTAATAGTAATCATAATATTTGAATTATAAGTGTATAAGTACGAATTTTGATTGTAATTCGTGTCTACATAAATTGAATTGAGTTGAATGAAATCAATTAAATTGGTATGAACTGATACATGTATGTATAGTTGAAATGGAATTAATTAATTGAGACGATATCAACTGATATTTTTGTTGAATTTGAATAAAATAAAAAATATGCTTATTTTGAATATATACACACACACAAATGCAAAACATATTGAACAAACTCACGAACTGATCTTGAACTTTTCCATTCCCCACCCTCCCTATAAAGATTTCATTATATGCAAGAACTACAATTTGTGTTCTCATTACGTGATGTACGGTGATTACATATAATCAACAAAAAGGAAGGAAAACGGAGAGGAATTCGTTTTGTTGATAATAATTAAGGAAAGAGATTTGGTTAAATCTAGTATTTTCACTAAGATTGATCTCAAAAAATATATAAATAGTTTTAATAAGATTTGAAATCAAGTTAATTGAGTCTTAATAAAACTCATTTACATGTTTGACAGGAATTTTACCTATATCCAGGCTTAATCAAAATGTTGTAACTTGTAACTACTTCCTTCAAAATAGAGTTACAATTATGGTTGTAAAAAGCTTTTACTTGCATTGTAATGCCTATCAAGCTACTCTGAACTCATTTAAGGAAGGGAAAATGAAAAAAAAAAGGTTTTGGGTGTGTTTAGTGCTCATCCTTTACCTGTCTGTTCATTACCTGTGGAACAATATATATATTGTTTTAGATATTTATGTATAGTTTTTGGTTAAAAATATATTGTTTTGGGTATACATGACATTGGATTCTTTTGTCTATTAATTTCTATTAAATATATATAATTTTAAATATATACAGTTTTCTGTTCGTATATAATATTTTTAATTTTTTTTATATAGATTATATATATATTATTTGGTTATATAATGTCTTTAACAAAAAAAAAAAATGCTTCAGGTTGTGTGACTAGAAACACCATCGCGCAATATAAAGTGTCTTAAAAGAAATGTTGGATTCGTGAACAAAATCACAGGCTAAAGTTTTCTTGAAAGAAAGATAAATTCCAATTTTTTTGAATTAATTATTTTTATAATAGTTATGTGAATTAACGCATATGGAAATAATTTATGTGAATTATGAATTAATTCCAAGTGTTACATCACAAAAAGAATAGGGTAAATATTCAGGTCTATGTCTGCAAAACTCCTTCAAGCAACGCAACGCATATGGAAATAATTTATGGAAAATTAACCTTTCTTAATGCTCTGTTAATAGTTTCTTACTTTTAATTCTCTATATCATTATCTCTGTGGTCTTCTAAACACTGCCTAATACAAGTAGACCACTGTGCGTACTAATATATGATTTTGCAAGTCTCAAAACCTTACTTTATAAATACAACAATAAAAATATAGTTGTACACAATTACATTTGAATTGATATAATATTCAAACAAATTAGTACTATTGGAAGTATATATTTGATTTATGCATATGCATAGTATTTTACACACAATAATAAAACTTATATATAAACCAGAAATATAACAGAGATAATTAGATATTGAAAGAATGTAATAATATAAAAATAAAACTTGATAACCAAAATAATATAATAGATATAAAATCTACACTTAAAAATATACAGTTGCTTCATATATAAATTGTAGGAAAATCTGAAAATGCAACAGGCTTGAGCACGCTCAAAACGCTACATTATACTAGTTTTTTCCGATTTCAAATATATTTTTTGTTTTTTATATACTGTTTTTATTCTTTTATGTATATATTCTGTTTTATTACCTCTAAAAGAAAATAAAACATATTGCCTCTATATGCTGTTTTTTCGTGTAATATTGCACGAGAGAAAAGCCCGTTGTGCAGCATCATGTCTCTAACCTGTAATATATTCTCAATCATTACATGGTTTGTTAAATAGAGAATTCAACAGAAGATCTAAAATCTTTCTTTTATTCAACCATTTCATGCGCGCGCCACATAAAACAGAGCATCTCTCTATTAATTCTCTGTATACATTCACAGCTTTATTTTATATACACGGTTAGAAACCTCCATTGTGTTACAATGGGTTCGATTTGTTCATAGAGATACAGCCCTGTGTATACACTGAGTCGCTCTAAACACCGTCTTAATCACCTTCCAAATCTGCTTAGCGTTTCCATTAATAAAACAGAGCACCTCTCTCTCTCTCTATCTCTCACTAAACACTCTCTGATCTCTCTTAAGCCCCATCTCTCTCTCTCTCTCTCTCAGGAAATTCGAGTTCTGTTCGAAGCGAGAGTCCTTTCGAATTCTCTTTGGTATCTTTTCTCTCTAAATTTTCGCTTGGTGATGAAATTGTATGTATATTTAGCCTCTAAATTCTAGATTAGCTAGCACTTTCTGGTGTAATACAGTTTTTGTTATTTTTCTTGGTTTTTTTCTATATTAAAAAGTAATTTTTAGTGAATCCAGTGCTATAATTTGAATCTGACCCTCTGTTTTTTTAACATTGTTAGGGGTTCTGGCTTTATTTTTAATTTCCTCCTCCTTGTAATTAGGGTTTCTTTTTGCTATTGTGCTTGAATAAACAGTAAAAAATTACCTTAAAGAAGGTGTGCCGAAAAATAAAACAATAGGGAAAAGTTAAATTTCAAATCTCATTGCTTAATGGACCTTGTTTTATGTTTTATGCTTCTTAATTTTCAGTCTCCAAGTTCAGTATTCTGATCCAAATCTTAAATTTCAATATGGACTCTGATTTAAGTGCACTATATTTCGTCTTAATTTCTCTTTTTTTAATTTTTAGGCTTCAGTCACCTATGGTCACAATCAATTTATGTCTATTCTTCTTACTTTCTTACTTCAAATTATAAATTTCAATATGGATTCACTGCTTTAAATGCAGTGTTGTCACAATTTCTCATTTTTTCTTTTTTTCTAGGTTCGATCAAAAAACGAGAGGAAAAAAACTGAGTCACTAATGGAGAGAGGCCAGTCTTCTCTCCAGTACCTCTCAGTGGGACCCATCCATTACTACTACAAAACTGAGATCGTCAGAAAAGATCCAACGGTCATGATCAATTTGAATCAACAAAATCTGAAATTATCACCTACTAATACTCCTTCAGAGATGACAAAAGTTGAACCGGTGTTAAAAACGATACATTGTGAAGTGTGTGGGAGGAATTTTAGCTCTGAGAAGGCCTTGTGGGGACACAAGAGATGTTGCAAACCGAAAGGAAATGTAATCGGTAATAATAGAACTGAAAACAATATTGTTTCTAATTGCGAACCAGACGTTCTGGACTCAGGCTGGTCTGTCACGGCCAAACAGGGCCGAAAACCAATTATAAACATGACTAGTCCAGAGTTTATAGCCGCCTCGATACTAATTGACATGTCGAAAGGAAAAAATGATAATTTCATGATCACAAGTCATGAGAGGGAAAAAAAGAAGGCCAAGATCGATGAATCTCAACTGTTGGATGAGTATCAAATGACTCAGATTAAATGTAGCAAAGAATTTGAGTGTTTTACGTGCGGCAAATCGTTTCCGACCCATCAGGCGTTGGGTGGTCACAGAGCGTCATAAAAAGGATGGCCTGACGGTAAATTCAGCTGATTTGGAGGTGAATATTGAGGAAAATGAACAGAAGGGACAGACAAGTGGGGATCATGTTTGTGAGATTTGTGGAAGACGGTTTTTGATCAGACAGGCTTTAGGAGGGCATAAAAGGAAACATTGGACGGGTCCCGCTTTTTCGCCGGTGAGTCGAGTCGAAATAAGTCAAGTTGAAGGAAATAGAATTCAAGAAAGTGAAGTTCAAGGAAATATAATTCAAGAAAGTGAGGTGCTAGAAAGAAGAGTTGAAGGAAGTCAAATTAGGTTTCTTGATCTTAACGAGGTAGCAAGAGAGTAGAGAGGATAGTTTTTTTCTTTGAGGGTTAGTTGGTAACTTCATGTGTTTATTAGGAGGGTATTTTGGATGATTAATATACTTCTATTAGAAATTTGGAGATGTAAATAGAGTAGCTTAATTGGTTCTCATGTTTTTGTTACATTGAGGTTCAGTATTTTTCCTCTGAAATTTGTGTTAGTTACTGAACAAATTACAGTTAGAAGAGTTTATGATTTTGGTTCTCCTTTTTTCCTGTCGCTGTCGCTGTCCTTTGTATATGAATTTTTTTTTTCTTTACACCTTAGTGTTTAAATTAAACAATATTTCAGAGAGTTCTATAATTGAAGTAATAACTGTAATATAAATAATATTTTAATATCCATAGCTGTAAATAAACACTTAAAAAGGTTAATTAGAAAGGAGTAGCAATTTTGGAAGGGGGTATTAAGCCCTCTCCAAAAATTTCTCAAAAAAATAATAATAATATTTTAATTTCAAAAATAAAATTGAGCAAATCTGTCCATTAAGTAACTAAATCTTCTGAGATCTCTATCTAAATCTTACAAAAACAAATAACCTAATTGCCTTTTAACGAAATTTCTTTCCTTTTACTCCTGTTACTAAATAATTTGACGGCTCTTATGTAGGGGACTTGTTTAAATAACAACTTCAAAATGGAAACAGTAATTCAAAACTCAGAATTATAAGTATATCATATTCCTAAAGTTAAACAAATGCTTGAAGAATAGAAAAAAAACTGTACAACCCTAACAACTATTTTTATGTATAATATGTACATACATTATTATTATTATTATTATTATTATTATTATTATTATTATTATTATTATTATTATTATTATTATTATTATTATTTTATTAAATGACTCGATTTGTTCTTCAAAACCCTAATTTTCACAAAATCAGCACCAAACAAACAATTAAGCCTTGTGAAAAGCTTCTATTATCTTGCACAGTGAGATTCTGAAACCATTGGTATTATCTCAATGGAAATATTCGAAAGAGCGTATTAAAACTTGTTAAAATTTTACTAAATTATTTTAAGCATATCAGAATTTTTTAGGAAAATGTTTAGGGCAATAATGAACTGTTGTGGTATAATTCCTATTAACTAAATATTGAATATGACTAAACTGCGCAAGTTTGCTATTCTCAGCACTATGAACATAATCAACTATTTTGATGTCTTAATTTGAAACTTTACCATTAATTTTATTGACAAGCCGGATTTGAATTTTTCCACTGCTTTTCTTATAATTTTCGATTTTATTCTGACAGCTTCTCCAATTAATTCACAACATATTTAATGGAGTCCATATCAAATAAAACTAAACAAAACATAGACAAAATTTAGAATCTTCATAGTTCAGCTTGTCAAAATGCACTAAAACTACACTAGATTAACAAATCAAAAGCAAATTCACTTAACTAATGATTAAATCTGGCATTTTTCCTTCCCTCTCTACAAAAACATTTCTTAGAGAAATAATAACAGTAAACCAACTTATATTTAATGAATTTAATCAATCTGATGAAGAATCTAAGTTCCCTTCATTTCCACTTTGACTAACTTGATCATCTGAACAATCATCTAAGTTTTGTTCATCTTCATTTTCAGAATTTTGATCTTCTGATGAATAATCATCATCTGTATTTTGTGAAATTTCATCATTTTCAGAAATTTCATCATCACTAAAGTTTTCTTCATCACTGCATGTAAAAAAAAAGGTAAATTCCACATTTCATCTAACTTTTTACATTGCTCAAAATTAGTCATTGAATTTTCAATTGTTTTAATTAGTCCAAATCAAATTGCTCCATAAGAAATGTTGACATGAAATCCATGTAATGTGGGCCAAGTTATCATATTATATTTGATTTACAAAGATAATAAAGAAATCAAATATGTTCTAAAAAAAATGCCGATTGAAAACGGAAACATTGAAATGCCATTCATCCGTTAAATAATTTATCAAAAGTCACTTGATTTGGACAAATAAAAATTCAATGTTAAGACTTAAACAATTTGAGACACAGAGAGAGAGAGAGAGAGACCTAAAGTACTCTTCATCATCAGGAGAATTAGCGAGCAAGCGTATATCGGGTCGTCTTTCCTTGAAGGACTGAAATACTCTAAACCGACTAGAGAGAGAGAGAGAGAGAGAGAGAGAGAGAGAGAGAGAGAGAGAGAGAGAGAGAGAGAGAGAGAGAGATTAATAGTGTTTTACATAGATTAATTTTGAAAAAACAAGCAAATCATTTAATAATAATAATTTTTCAATTACCATACGATAAAGTCCCTGCACTTGGAAGTCAAATCCTAATCATACCAAAAATAATCAGAAACAAAATATTAATAATATTTCATTTACTAAAAAAAAAATTAAAAATAAATAAATAATTAAATAATTCGCACAATAAATCGGAGGGACTTCCACTTTCCAGCGAGAACAGCATAGAAAAACGGAGCAAATTCATCCTAAGTAATATAGAATAACATTAAAAATTCATGAAATTGTAATATTTTACATATTATATTAAATTGGCATATTTATTATTTTTATAATAAAAAGGAAATCTCACGCTATGAAGAGACGGGCAATCGCGTAAAATCAATGTTTCTAATAAATCACCAGGACCATTTACATCTCCTAAGTTCCTAATTTATAAACAAGGATATATTAAATTATTAATACAAGGGAAAATTTATAAATAAATTAAAATTAATACAAAGGAAAATTTACGAAAAAGCCCCTCTTGTTTTGTTTATTCAAGAACGTATACCTTAAGAAGGATCCTTTGAGACTTAAAGAAGCAGAAAAATCTGCATATTTGAGCTTGGTTAATCCCTAAAATAAAATGTTTTTAAATTTCAACCCCAAATGATACAAAGAATTTTATGCAAGAAAGATCAGTAGTTAATTTAATTAATAATAAAAAATGGTAGTACCTCAATTATTATGTGTAATGTGCAATCATGTATTACGCATCCTTTGAGTGATAAAGATGTGATCGTTTTGAATTTGTTTATGAGATTCTCAGATGTTTGCACGATTGGTGGGCGAGCTGATTGAGCATTTCAAATTAGGTCAAAGAAGTTTAGGATTTAGGGTTTGATAACTCATTTGAAGTAAGTAGGTCAAATAAATTTATGGTTTAGGGGTTTGATAACACAATTCAAGTTTGGTTAAATCAATTTATGGTTTAGGATTTTATACCACATTTCGAGTTAGGTCAAATCAATTTAGGGTTCAGGGTTTGGTAACACATTTCAAGTTAGGTTAAATCAATTTAGGTTTAGGGTTTGATAACATTTCAAATTAGGTCAAATCAACTTAGGGTTTAGGGTTTATGAAATTTATGGTTAGGGCTAGTAATTTTGAAAGTAACCCGTCATATTTTTAAAAAAAATTGTCTTAATGACGCCTAAGATTATTATTGAATATTCATAAAAAAATTTAATTTAATGTACATACAAAAGTCAGAATAGTCAAAGCACAATCTCTCGATCGAAGGGCAATGAATGCTCACGGCTTTCATAATTCCTCCCAAACCCACATTTCTGACAAATAAAAAAATAAAATCAAAATATTTAAACCGTTAAACATAAACTAACATTTTATGAATGATAAAGTAAAATCACTTACAATCCAACGATTTCCAAATCCAAAAGAGATTTACAATTCGACAGAACTTTTACGAGCTCCGTTTTGTCCATGTCATGAATATGTCTCAAACACAGCTTTTGCAAAAGTGCCCTTCAAAAAAAAAAAAATCAAATTTTCACAAGTAATTTACTAATCATTCAATGATACGAAAATTTTGCGCAATATTTTTTTAAAATTTTATACCCAATATTATCAAGGCTTAAAGTAGAAAGACAAGTTCTCGTGAGAGGCGGCTCATTCAAATTCCCTTCTGAATCGAATCTCGAATCCGCACCAATCTTAATCGACCTAAAATACAACAACAAAAAAATCACAAAATAGAAAAAGAAAGAGATCAAATTAACCAAGGATTCTTTTCTTTCTTTCTTTCTTTCTCACTTGAGGTTCTTTCCAACTCTTTGAATCATCATACAAACCACAAAATCACTCACTTTAGGCCAATTTCCAGTCATATCACTCTCAGAATAACACAACGATTCGCTCACAAATTTTCTCAGTCCTTTACAACTCGCCGAGGCGTAACACAGACTCGCCGTAACGACCAAGCCCAAAACCTGCATAAAAAAAAACATCAAAATAAGAACCAAATTCAAAATTCCTTCAGTTTAATCGAGAGTTATTGTTTGTTCAAACCTTGATTGTGAGATCGGTCGGGAGCGGCCAGACGACGGAATTATGCAATGAGTTGAGCTTGTGAAGGGATCGAGTGGCGGCGGCGGACAAGGCGGAGCCGAGCTGGAAGGCCACCACGGCGAGGTTCGGATCGGAGGATCGGAGGGTTGGCTCGAGAGGGACGGATAGGAGTGAGCCGAGGAGTTGTGATAGAGAAGGAGGAGCGCGGCGGAGTTTGGCCGGAGAAGGCGGCGGCGCCATTGTCGCCGTTTTTGGGGAGGAGAGAAAGAAGGCGGGAAGATTACTGGATTTGCTATTAATTTTGCGAACTTTAGGACTGATTTGAGAAAATGACAGGCAAGAATGTATGCGGCGGGCCGGACCTCTAATATTCATTTTGTGAGTTTTGAGGGACCGTTTTAGAAAACGACGAGTATAAATAATGTATGCAGGCCGGGGCTCTATATTATCTTATGGACCTAATTTCCGATTATGTCCCCGATCCGGATTCTGAATCTCAATTTTATCGAAATTCGGAATTTGATTTCCCGACAGCCTGATAAATCCTAACTTAAACTCGCCCCTTTGTTGTTTCTTCTTTATTTCTCAAATTGCGATTCCTCCCCCATTTTTCTCTCTTTTTCTGTCTAATAACGAGTTGATTAAATTTTGTATTGTTGAAACGAAGGTTGATAAGCAGTGTTAATCATGGTACGATGATTTAAACTTTTCTGTTTTTACTCTAATTTGCTTCTTTCTTCCTTTCATTCGTCAGAAATTTGGCAAATATTAGTTCTTCTGATTGATTAGGTTGAACGAATTATGCCCTTTTGTATAATGTATAAAGGGCCGGGCCTCTATATTAAATTTGCTAGTTTTGGAGGACCGATTTGACAAAATAACAAATATAATGTATAAAGGGCCGGGCTTCTATATTAATTTTGCAAGGTTTGGGGGACCGATTTGACAAAATGACAAGTATAATGTATAAAAGGCCGGGTTTTTGTATTAATTTTGCGAGATTTGGGGGGCGAATTTGACAAAATGACAAGTAGAATGTATAAAAGGCCGGGCCTCTATATTAATTTTGCGAGATTTGGGGACCGATTTGACAAAATGATAAGTAGAATGTATAAAGGACCGGACCTCTATATTAATTTTGCGAGATTTGGAGGACCGATTTAACAAAATGACAAGTAGAATGTATAAAGGGCCGGGCCTCCAATATTAAATTTGCGAGTTTTGAGAGACTGATTTGAGGTATAATGTATAAGGGCTGGCCTCTAATATTAATTTTGTGAGATTTAGGAGACTGATTTGACAAAATGAAAAGTATAATGTATGTGGGCCGGGCCTTCTATGTTATGGGCCTAATTTCAGATTTTGTCCTCGATCAGGATTTCGAAGCCCGGTTTTGTCAAAATCCGGGATTTGGTTTCCCAACAGTCCGATAAACCCCAACTCAACAAACTCGCCTCTTTCTTCTCTCCAATTGTTTCTCCTCTATTCTCAAATTGCGATTCCTCACCACCGCCCGGCAAGCCAAGCTCCGGCCACCGCCTCAATCCTCCGCCGCCGCCGCGTCCAGGGATCCAACAGGTTCAGTCTCAGTTACCTTATCTCCCTTTTTCTCGTAATGGGTTGTTCGAGTTGATTGATTTCGGACTTTGTTGGATTTTTTGTTGGGTTTTGTAGTACTGAGGAAGGAGAAGGAACGAAGGTTCAGAAGCAGTCTAAATGATGGTACGCTGATTTGTACTTATTTTTTCTGTTTCTAGTTTACTTTAATTTGCCTCATTGTTCCTTTTTGCAACTTGGATTTTTTTGTTCGTCAGAAATTTGAGGAAGTTCAGTTCTTTGGGATGTCTAGGTTTAACCATACAATTAGTAAACTGTGCATAATTAATTACCTGTATAAATTTCTGAGTTTTATAGACATCCTAGAATCTGATAGATTATGAACTATTATGTGATCATGTGGTTGATTTGATTTGATTTCCATCATCTATGGGTCAAATTTGTATCTTTTTCGAATTAAATATGGGTATAATATTCTACAACCAATTTACTTTCTTTAAAAAATGTCGTCATTTTATTCTAATAATTTCTTTATTTATTTTTTTCATTTTTAAGTCTGGAAGAAAGGAAACAGTACTAGACCTCGCTAAATTTATTGACAAAGGCGTTCAAGTCAAGTTAACTGGTGGTAGACAAGGTCTCTCTCTCTCTCTCTCTCTCTCTCTCTCTCTCTCTCTCTAAATTAATTCTGTAATTATTTGATGCTATAATTATATATATTTTTTATTTATGTTTATGCAGTGACTGGTACACTTAAAGGATATGATCAGCTATTAAACTTGGTACTTGATGAAGCTGTGGAATTTCTTAGAGGTAAGAACATGCATGTTTTATTATGCTGTATATAGATTTCATAATAACAGGAATTTGTATAACTGCATATTTCATATTATCAAAATATGAATAGAATTAACGGCTAGAAAAATATACCATTTTTTGGTAAAGATACAAAATTCAACATATTATGAATATTAATCCGTAACATAATAAATGTTATATATTTTTCATCAATTTAGTTGAAAATTATTTTATCACTTTCAATTTTATAGTAAAACAAATGTTGGATATGTCTACAGGATAATAATTTTTCGAATCTCTCTCTCACACACATGCACACATATAAACTTTTCGATTTAAAACTTCATTATTTATCCTTGCCTAATAATTGAGCATCTTAGTTTAGATACAAGATATTAAAAGTTCCAACTTCACCAATTATACTAGAGTAGTTTCTCTTTCTTTCTTTACAAAATACTCCGCTATTAAGGAATGAGTAACCTCAAAAAAAAAAAAAATTTCTATATATGGTTGAGTGCAAATAAAACAAAATTATGATATTTACAGATACGGTGTATAGACACGGCATATTTTGGTGGCTTTGTCAGCCTAAGATGGATTTTAGCAAGCTGTGCACTATGCATGCTACGTGCCGTGTAGGTTTGAAGAGCAAGCTTGATGAGCTTAAGCACATCTTTGACGAGTGGAAGAAGTACAAACAAGACAACTTAAGCTAATATATACTGTTTTCATCTTTTTTTAGTTGATTGTGTAATACTTAAGCCTTTTTTTTTGGAATAAAGATTGTCTGATAAAGTCATATATAGGAAGATTCAGTAATCAATTTGAATAAATGGTAGAGGAAAAGAGAGAGTAATGAAAGAAATAATTCATATAATTGCATTTAGTTAACGAACAGATTTTATTATTTCGACCTTGCTTTTTCACAAGAATTGAAAGTCTTTCGGGTAGGTATTTCACGCAAAACATGTACATCTGTGTATTTACGTAAAAATAGAAAGAATTTTTTCCGAACAAAATTTTTTTTTTATTTATTTTCAAAAACTGATTTGATCTAAATCTACCATCATAATTTTTTTTTTATTATTTGAAAATATTTCTTTTATTTTATGCACAATGGAGGTAATTGCTCCTCTCAATGGCCCAACACATCCCTATAGAATCATAAACATTTCCATCAGTCGATTTCTATTACTCGAAAAGGAGAGAAGACTTGGTTGAATGCAGTCAGTTTCACGAAACCGAAATCCATATCTGGATACGCTTCGATCCGAGTTAATACCTAAATGTACGTGGTCAAAAAATATACCTTACTTGGCAAGTACGAAAAGATCTAAAAAAAATGAAAACAAGAACGCAACTCGACACATGTCAACTTGTTAGATAAACAATCACATATCACTAAATCCGTAAATGTAAAATGCCTTTATACAAATATATATTGCAATTCGTACCAAATATAATTTACACACGAAAAATAACAATAAGGATAGATTAGACCACTTTACAGCAGGTTGTTTGAATAATACAAATTCGGATTCAAATGGAATGAAACTTGATTCGACCCAAAATCAAAATATCCATTTGTGGAATTAATTCGTATCTGTACATGACTGGTACCAACCGTACAATAGTTTGGCAGCCTTTGCATTGAACTAAAACTAGGTGTTAGAATATTTAGAGGAAATAAAGAAAGAATGGAGAGTGAATGATTTATTCTATTGTTGTTTGATTGTGAGATTATATATAGCTCATATTTATAATACAAGTGAGTTAATCTAAGTGAAAGATCCATCTGCCGAACATTGGAGAAGGCAGGCATCGAGGTCGTTCATCCGTTGCAGGAATTTGTCGAGAAGAGAAGTCTCGGTAAGGTTGTGATTTGGGCATGACGTGCACAACCTTGTCAATCGCTTGCAATACTCCTGGAGGTTTTCGCCACTCTCCTGTTGGATTCCTGTGATTTCAGACCGCAGCTTGGCGGTAAGGGTTTCAGGATAATATCGCTTTAGGAAGTGCATCGCCACCTCCTCAAAAGTTTGGAACGGCCCTCCTTGGAGATGATTCAGCCAGTCTCAAGGAGCGTCTCCTAAAGTGTGAGAAAAAAGAGTGAGTTTAATATTATCCAAATCATTAGTTTTATCAAAAAGAGCTGTGCATTTACGATCTAATGAACCCAAATGTGTGTATGGATTTTCATTTCTATGGCCTTCAAAAATAGGTAAAATACCTAATATGGATGGATTTAATTTAAAGTTTGGCACAGTTGGTATCACAATATTTCCTGGATTTTATTGAAGATTGTGTCCTAATAATTCTCCTAATGTTTTCTCTTCAGCCATTTTTACTTTATCTTGATCTTTTAAAGGTTCCCTTTCAACTTTTATAACTTGAGATGATGAAGATGATGATGAATCTAAGTTATGGGATGGATAAAAAAGTCCTGATGATGAAGATCGGATGTAGGGATTGATCAGAAGATCTTGAGCTTTTTCTTGTAGCTCTTCCACTAGTAGTAGCCCCGCTTTGGATCTTGAGGCCCTAAGGAAGGAGAAGCCTCCACGCTCGGATTTCGTCTTGAAGAGTATGAAGAACTCGTCGCACCTCTTCCCTTGTTCTTCTTGATTTCTTGAAGCTCCTTGTTAATCTCCGGATTTAGAGGAATTTGAGGTTCACCTTGCGATCTAGTTCTTTTCATATACCTTCAAAACATACAAAAACAAAAACACTAGAGCAAACGTGAGATCGGTTAGTCAAAAATTTAATGCAAGCCGCCTCCCTGGAAACGGCGCCATTTGTAAGATGCGTAAATCGTGACATTATTCGATTCACACTCTCAACAAAAATATTTATAAGTCCCCTAAATATTTTCACAAGTGTATATGTGGAGTTTGAGTTTAGGGTGTCGATCCAAAAGGAGGCAAGGCCTCAAATGATTAACCTTTAAATCTCACTTTTATTTTAGTGTTGTGATTTTAAGAAGTTGTTGTTGTTGTTTTAATAAAAAATAGATGCGAGAGAAAGTAAAAGAAATAAAGTTTTGTTTTTAAAATTTCAAAAAGGGTAAGTAGGGAAATATCGACGATTCATATTGAAAGGAAACGCGTAATCTCAGAAACACAGCGGAATTAAAATTTTACCCGTTTCCTAACCGAGGATCCGTGTATCATCAATCAAATCAGAAAAATAAATCTTATTTATACCTCGGATTCGACTAATCCGGTTTGTAGGGCTTCGCGATTCGTCTCCAAATGATCTCCCTACGTCTCCTTAGAGTTTAGATCACGAAAAGGCGCTACTACTCCGGTACCGCCCTCTACACGTATCCACACTCGACTAACTCGTTGGAGGAGAAACCGATATTACTAGATCTAGTTTCTCTTTCTCTCTCTCTCAATAGGTGGCTAGGGTATGGACTGAATTTTCTATACTAATCAGATGAAGCCTTCATCTATTTATAACATCTAATGCTCACACCTCTTCACCTTCCTTTTGATTTTCTGTGTCCAACAGAGTTAGTTATGTTTGTGTGCGACCCTGTAGGTTCATTTAATATTGGCAATAAACTTTATGTTTATAAATCATAAATAGCCTCTAGTACGACGTTATGATTACCCAAATTAAATGAATGATACGTGATCATAACCTATACATCAATTATGTATTTAGTCCCTTTGTTAAATGATATTTATATTGATCATAAGGCATGGTTTTATGTCATCCTTATTATGATCAATTCTCTTTCCTGAATTATAATCAAACTGAATAAATTAAAAGATATTAACAACACATGTTAATTCTTTCGTACACGGCCGTGTGTTTTCCTTCAGTCTCAATTTGGGGTCCTGAGATATCTCTCTTGTATCCGAGAGTAATAAATTCTATCTTCATCATTCACATTCCAACTCATAGTTTACTAAATACCCGATCATAGCTTTTATAATTATCCGGTTAAAGACAACGTTTGACTATGTCAGAGTATAAAGATATACATGCAGGAATCTATGATGACCTCAAGTCAAAGGACTACTTATACATTAGATAATGAGAAAACACTAATGACATATACCATGTATATTCTCATAGTGGGTCGATCCAATATATGTTCTCCAATATATATTTATATTAATGAATTGATATCCAATATCCATGATCAGTAAAACGTGACCATCATCCAAATAATATACTAGTCTATATATATGATTTGAGTTTTTTCAAATATGTTTGTCTTACAAACATCTCATATATGACTAGGGATAATTTAGAATTGTATTCACTTTGCTTTACGGTTTTACTATCAGAATCACATATTCTGATGACGTATAACGGACATACATATTCATGGTTAATTAATAATCTAATAACCTTTACGCACAATTATTATATGAAAAAGTTTATGAGATAAAACATCTAATATAAAAATATAATGTCTGATACATAATCCGTGTCCCACACTGCAAAACAGTTTGGTCTAGGGCATTATTACTTTCACATATGACATGTTAATATTTCATCACAATAAATAGCAATTTATTATTAAGATTTAAAAGCAAGGTTTGACCAATTTATTTTCACAAATTAATCAACAAATAACTCAAATATTAAATCCACTCAAAACTTCTATTTTCAAGTATCACAAATACCCGATTTAAACCCTTATTTTAATAAAAGAACAACCTTTCCAAGTTATTATTACTTAAACAAATCTCAACACTTTTCACAAATATTTAAATCATTCTTCCAAAGAACTTAACTTCAGATCTTATGAAAAAGTGCCAAAATTTAATCTTTCAAATATCATAATAAATGCAAAATTTTTTACTTAATGTTTCATTAACATATGTCACATAAAAAGTCTTTTCCTACTATGAATCTACTCACTCATGTCCACAAATATCAAATTTAGAAGTCCTTGAATCATATTATTTATCCAAGAAAAGAAAGAAAATAAAGAAAATAAAGAGAAAATAGATCAAACCCTAAAGATGACAATCGTTCTTGAATTTTTCCTCCTTCATGGTTGATCTTTGCACTTGCTCCTTCTAGATTTGGTGCTCTCTCTTTTAAAATCTCACTCTCTTTTTACTCTCAAGAATTTAAGTTTGAAGCTTTATAGACATTAATGGTGGAAAAGAAAAGAAGAAGAAGGAGAAATGGTGGAAATGGATGAAGAAATGAGTGTGATAATGGATATGAGAATGGTTGTGTGAATGAAATTTTTTTGAGAGAAAAAGAGGGTGTATTTTTATAGAGAGATTTGACGTAAAAAAGATTTGAAAATAGGGTTGTGGGACAAAAAATGGGTCCTACGGTAGAACCGGAGGGTTGAGCTTTATTCTCTCCAATCCCGATAGTCGGGTTTTTTGTGGTAGGATTGCTAATCGCTGCTTCACCTATACTTGTGAAATTTCACAATGATTTTCTTTAACAAAATTATGCAATTCACAAGTCTATCAGCTAAGCACTCCGACTAATTTCTCAATTTATTATTAATAGAAAACATACTCAACCTCGTATTAAAATTAGTCAAGCTTCTTACAATTTCAGTTTTTTATTGTCAAATCTTAAGAAAATGGTCAGTATGTCTAGTAATGAATATCTTTCTGTCCATGTTAGTATCTTTTCTGTCCATGTTAGTAACTTTCATCAAGTCTAATTACTTACTTCTTACAATTTATTTTTATTCTCACATTTTAATATTTTTTTTTCAGTTGATTGTTGGAAGCTTTGTTTATGCTGGAGCAAAAGAAAAGAATGAAGAGAAAGAATCTGAACAAGTTACAGTAGATAATTCTCATTTCGACCTCTCAGATACTAAAATGCAACAGCCCTTCTGATATATTATTATATTAACCACTTAGATAAATACAGATTTATTCATAACAAGTTTAATATAGTATAACTAAGGCTAAATCACATATACAAATAAATTTATATATGAGAAATAAAATAACATAAATGATAAATACGAAAACGAATTTATATTTGCATTAAGATTTATAAGATTAAAAGATCATTCCTTTTTTTATTCTCTTTGGTTTCTTATGCCGTTATCTTTTGACGTATTTATATCTTTTGACGTATTTATATTAAAAAAAAAAAAAATATTAATCAGGCATAGATGAAGAAGGCTAGAAAAAAAATAAAAATACAAGATAATTTATTTTAAAGATTTTAGTTGAAACTACATAAAATTTAATTATGGATGATTAACTTTAAAAAAGATAAAAAATTAATTATTATTTTTAACAAGATTTTTTAAAAAGGAAATATAATCTTATATATATGTGAAAAATATGCATACTATATATAAAAAAATGTAACATGACTTATTTTGTTCAAGAATGCTAAATAGCATATGCAAATAAATTTACGAACGAGAAATAAAATAACATAAATGAAAAATGCATAAACGAATTTATGTTTGCATTAAGATTTATAAGATTAAAATGTCATCCTTTTTTTTATTCTCTTTGATTTTCTTATACCGTTATCTCTTGACATATTTACATTAGAAAAAAATAAAGTATTAATCAGGCATAATCGAAGGAGACCAAAAAAATAAAAACCTAAGATAATTTATTTCAAAGATTTTAGTTGAAACTACATAAAATTTAATTATAGATGATGAACTTTAAAAAAGATAAAAAAATAATTATTATTTTTAACATGATTTTGCAAAAAGGAAATATGATCTTTTATATATGTGAAAAATGTGCATACTATATATAGAAAAATATAACAAGACTTATTTTCTTCAAAAAATTGCATGTACTGTTTTTCTTATTATTTTTATTTTTTTAATTGTTAAAATGACATGGATTATGTATAAAAGTAATATAACACTATTTATTATTTTATGTTTCTTAGTTTTTCATTTAAAAATAACATATGTTATTTTGAAATCCGTAATACACTGTTATATAATATAGTTCTCAATTTAGCCGTCAATTGAATTTATGTTATATATTTTATTAAGGTTGTAAGAGTAGAGATCATTTTTTCTATGTAATTATGTTCAATTTATTCTTACTTTAATTACAATTATTTATTAGTAATGTTAATTTATGCTGCTTCCTAAAATGATATTGAATGCTTTAAGGAAAAAAAAAGTAAGGGACCTGATATGTCATGATACATTATAGCAAGTCGAAATCACGATGACAGTATATATAGCTAACTAACAGTGAAAATAACAGTATATATGATTCATTTTTGTAACAGTATATACCTAAACACTAAGAACATTATGTAAAAAATAAAATTGTATATTAAAACAGTATATAGAAACTTCAAAAATAAATAATGTATAAAGAATAAAAATATATCTAAAATAATCTAAACAGACATAGAAAAAGTAAAATATTGAAAAGTCAAAAAATATATACAACTTGTCATGATTAGTTATGCTATAGTAACGTGTGATCATATTTTCCAGTAATAGGAAACTAATTTCGTTTTTAAAAGACTAAAAATAGAAAACAAAATTATGCCACCAATGGCCAAGTTGGTTGGCGTCATAATGACGGCACATTTTGTCTATAATATCTTGATTTTATTCTTTCCTTTCTTAACATCTTTTTTACTTATTTCTCTCATTTTCTGAATCCATAATACAAAGTAAAAACTTGTTATTTTCCTTTTCTAAAAAACTTCCTCCCCAAATCTAATTCTTTCAAAATCCTTGATTTACTCGTCCGCTTCGCAATTTATGGCGTCTTCCTCCTCCGCCGCGAAGTCCAATGCAGGACTAGTTTTTCACGACATTGATATGGTCTTTTGGCACAATGTGAAAGTTGTATGTGGGCTCCACACATGCAAGCATACTTTTTTTTCTCCTCTTCAATCTGACTACCTGGCCACCCATAGCCTACTCGGATGGCGTCTCAATGGGTCTGACCTGAATAAAGTGAAGGATGAACAGGTGGTGAAGGCTGAATCAGAGGAGGAGACTGAATCAGAGGCACGCGCTTATGTTTTCTGGTACGGTTTGTCAACCTTGTCGGGTTTCTACCGTTCATAACGCAGCGGAAAAACAAAAACGAAACAAAATCGAATTCGAAACCAAAAGAAGGATCCGTGAATTACAATTAAATGAAAGAAAAGTTCATAACTTTGTACCTTCGGATTACGCTTAATCCGTGATGATCGAAAGCGAATTTGGTTGACGCTTTTCTTTATCTGATTCCAAATCGGTTTCCAAACCGATCCTTTGAATGTTTCGCCTAACCGGTCTCACAAACCGATCTCCAAGCGATCTCCAAACAAACCGATTCTCCAAGCAAACTGATTCTCCAAACAAAACGATATTCAAACAAAATCAATTTTCAAACAAAACCACGGTTTCAACCCGAATCACAAAGACGCCATACTTCGCTTCGTCCTCTACCGGTATCCACACGAACAACCCTTTTGAACGGATAAAGAACAATATATGCTAGTATTCGTTCTTCATTTTTCTCACAGAAATAACAAGAGAATAATTTTCGGATTTTTCTCTCCTTCTGTCTCACAAAAGTTGGACGAAAATAATATACCTTTTATCAATCATTTTGGGGTGTCTCTTATGCCTATATATTCCATAAGTTTCATATCCTATGTGCATGGTAACTATGTAACCATATATACAACACACCTTATCATATAACTATGTAATTATATATGCAATACACCTTATCATATAAGATGATATAAAGCTGAATATCATATTCAAGGTTCATTTTAGTAACAAGAATAGAATAACCAATACGTATTTATTATATAAAATATCTCTAAATAAACACAATGTTTGTTTAACACAATCCATACATCTAGGTCTCAAATATATTAACCTAGGACATTCTACTAACAAATTTCTCATTATACTTAATATTACGTGCATTCGTATTTCTCATGCAATTGGCTGGCATGGTAATAACTCATTCAAAAGTAAAAAATAAATAATATTACAAAAAAATAAGCACATCTACCAAATTATGCAAACTAATAATTATATACAAATTTAGATAAATAAAAGCTAACTAATCTATACTACGAATAATATAGTCTACACAGACTATATACCTTGTATATATTTGAATGATCTAGATTCAACATTTGGATACAAGTTGTATATCCATCATATTTCCATGGCCCGCTCAAATATTTCAGGGACTTTAGGCAAAAAAATTAAGAAAAGGCTTCTATTCCTTTAAGTAAACAAATTTAAAATTTTGCTCCCCTAAAATGGTTAAACTATAACTTCAACAGTACATATGCATCTAAAAAATTAGAAACTACAAAAATGAATAAATATCACAAAAAATGCATTTTATGTATACTATAGCCTCAGCAAGTGGAATTTCATGAAAGCAATATAATGTGTTAGTTGACATTTATTAAATTATTCAAACTGTTGTTTTTTTGTGATTACATGGCTCCTGGAATTTCTCAGCTAGTTAAGTGCCTTTTTTCAAATTTAAAAATAGACTTGATCTACAAGTTCCATTCATACAGAATACACAAAAACATTATATAATTTGATCCATGCTCTATTTGTAGCACAAAAAAAATAAAAAAATACACCAAATCAAACATGCCCTATTTGTAAAAATAGCAAAAAAAAAAAAAATCATACAAAAATAACGGAGTCACAACTTGTACTCAAACGGTTGATTTCAAAATTTTGAGGCTAGATCACATGTGCATTCATCCAATTACAAATAACGAAACATGTAACATGTTGCTTTTGTTAGAAGCAGGATTCCCGAACCCTAATATTACTTGCCACATTTTTAATTTTTTTTTTCTTTTTCTGATAGGAAAATACACAAAAATAATATAGAAGTTCTATATTCTGAGAGGTCAGAGACAGAATTAGGCTCAAACTTAATGCCAAAGTGCGGAATACGTCTCGTCTTCGAAGAAGATCTATATCCGTTTTGTTCTATAAACAGGGAGGTTTGTTCATCCATTTTTATGTGTATGCAAATTTTGTTTCGATCCTCCTCTCCATTTATCACGTTTCTCTTTAGTTTTATCATTTATTCATTTTTTGATTATATGATATATATTTTTTTACTTTCAGGGCAGCATTTTATACTCACTTTTTGCACTAACGCTATCTGGAAATGCCTATCAACTTTTATTCTATCCAACAAAAGCCACTTCTTATGCAACACGACAAATTATTCCGAAGCATAGGATATTCATATTTGGTGGCATAAATGCTGCTAGAAGTAAAATGACTTGTGCTTGTGCTACTACTACACATAAAGAAGAACAAGGATGGCTTTTAGCCGGTCGATGTGATGGATCCATCGAGCTTTACAAGATGGCTAAAAGGAAGCCTAACTCGACAGGTTATCTCAGAATCTTTTAATGTGCAAAAAATTCAGTAGACTTAGTTTCTTTATTTGTTAACTACTTTACATATTTCAATATCTTTTGTGAATTATTTCAGGGTTCTTAAGAATGGAACAAAAACTTAATGACGACGTGATTCATGAATGTCTTGCTTCTGGGTAATTTGTTTATTGCGTTACACATACTTTGCTATTCTTGATTTAAACCAAGATTCAGCCACACTAGTTTACTCTCTTCACTGTTGCCGCAAGAAACTAATATAAATGCCGCATTTTCACATAAGCACCTCAATTCTTCAGAATTTACAAAAGTAATTAAACTCTCAAATTCGGGTCATGGCAAATTGTTTTCTTAAATATTATTTGCTTAACGGATTTGAAATTCTCTCTTGCAGGAAGGCTGTAAAAGACTTAGTGATTTTCGAACTAAATAAGAGAAAATTTCTATTTTCGATACACGAGAAGGGGGTTTTGCATCTTTTGGATCTTTTTCCTTTTAGAACGCTTTGTCGCTTTCACCTTCAGACATCCACATCACAAGGTGACTTACCCTCCCCCCTTTAGATTAAGTTATTAAATCTCATATTATATTTTTTTGAATTGTTAACTCTCATATTATAAAATAACCAACTTGCTCTCTATACTTCTCTAAGTGTTGTCTGGAATTTTTTTATTTTACATAATTTCAGACTTGAACCCATCTAAGTTGTGGGTTGGTTCAGTTGATGGTCCAACAAACAAAATTCGTATTGCAATTCTACATGGCTTGGTATGTTTAATCAATAATTTCTGTAACTCATATTTAGTTTATAGTAATAAGGTCTTTATTAGGTTACTTAAATAATGAAATACTTCTTAATTGTAATGGATCAGGATCAGGGTCAGGATCAGGATCAGGACCAGGATCACGAGTCAAAAAAAGTGATTATATATACCTTTGATTTAAGTGGTGTTGAAAATGGAAATTTCGACATCCCCCAGTTTACAAAGGATATTTCTCTGGGAGTTGTAAGTCCTTATTATTAAAAGCGAAATTTGCAAGAAAAAGCCTAAATTGCAAAAACGCACCTACGCTATTGAAAATTGCAAAAAGAAATCCTCTAATTGTTGAAATTCAAAATAGATTTTTTTTTTTCAATTTCTTAAGAATAGAGTTTTTTTTTTTTTTTTGCACCTCTCAATAACGTAGTTTTTTTTCCTTCCAAATTTCCTTCTTGTAATAAAATTCATTTTATAACTAGGCCTAAATTTGTATGTAATTTTAATGGCAGGTAAAAGAAGTTGACGTGGAAGTCAACCTATCTAGGATATGCATAGTCCTAAGAACAAGCGAATCAACTTCATATGAGAAACATGAGTTCGTCTTTGAAACGTAAGTTGTTTACTTCAATTATCATATCAGATCCCTCAGCTTAGAATCACTATAAAATGCACAATATTGCAAGCTTCCTTTTATTTAATTGGTACCGAAACTGATTCCATTCATTCCTTTATCTCTGTTACAGGAACATGATGACTTCAATCAAACTACAAAATGAAGTCTCCCTAAAATCATTTCAAACGACAGGAAATGATTCACGAGATGATCTGTTATGGCGTCATTACTTCTTCCGTTGGTTGAATTTGGTATGTAATACACTTCTTAATTATTTATGTTTAGTGACTAAAATCTAGGTATTTCAAAAATGTTACAGGGAATGTATTGTAGTAAAAATAATGTCACAAGTAAAAGTGAAGATTTGAAGAATAAAATCAAGATGGCAAACTTTTTATTATATTGCTATGATTGCTGCAAAATATTTGACGCTCCGAGCAACTATTATGAACACATATCCCACAACGTAACAACCATAAAAGATCAAAGTATCGATAAACCTAAAAATAAAAATACCAAAGTTTCTTTCCCAAAACTTAATGGAATGAAATATATTGGAAATTCTGATGCGTCGGTTTGGAATTTGGAAAATAAACTCAGTTATGGTTGGATCATCAGAGATGCCCAATTAAACTTTGTTGCAGCAAAGTCATATGTAAGATCTAATGACAACGGGGTTAAAAGCAACGAAAACGAGGAAGATGCATTTAAAGATATGGTAAAGTATGCAAAAGATATCAATTTAAAAAAAGTGATGTTTTGTGTTGATGCTTCACATGTTTCTAACAAATATAAAAGACCCGATCAATTAAAAATGCTGAATGCAACAATCAAAGATGAGGACCAGTACCAAGTTACCCATGTACCGAGAGAATTAAACTGTGTTGCTGATAAGTTAGCGAGAATGAAGCAAAATCGCTCTTGGGACACTATGCCACAGGAAATAGAAAATGAATGTCTCACTGATATACTATGTAGTTTCCGAATTAAGATTTAGGATGGAAAGAGCAAAACATGAGCTTTTTTTATGTATTTTTTATATGTAATAACAATCGAGGTAGTGGTATATATTTTTGACAAAATTTGAAGAGGGTTTTGAGGATCTCCTTCCAAATATATTAATATACTAGGGCATATCTCTCGCTCCGCTTCGGGCAGTACAACATTTTATTATCGTGAATATAGACAAAAAATGATTAATAGATTTACCTAAACTTAAAAGATGATATCTGTCACTTAGTAGTAAGTATGATATATTCTTATTTATTATGCAAGGCATATAAATTATTGGTATTTTTATTTTTAGGTTTATCAATACTTTCATCTTTTATGGTTGTTACGTTATGGGATATGTGTTCACAATAGTGGCTCGGAGCGTCAAATATTTTGCAGCAATCATAGCAATATAATGAAAAGTTTGCCATCTTGATTTTATTCTTCAAATCTTCACTTTTACATGTGACATTATTTTTACTACAATACATTCCCTGTAACATTTTTGAAATACCTAGATTTTAGTCACTAAACATAAATAATTAAGAAGTGTATTACGTACCAAATTCAACCAACGGAAGAAGTAATGACGCCATAACAGATCATCTCGCGCATCATTTCCTGTCGTTTGAAATTATTTTAGGGAGACTTCATTTTGTAGTTTGATTGAAGTCATCATGTTCCTGTAACAGAGATAAAGGAATGAATGGAATCAGTTTCGGTACCAATTAAATAAAAGGAAGCTTGCAATATTGTGCATTTTATAGTGATTCTAAGCTGAGGGACTCCAAGGATCTAATTGAAAAAATTACCGTAAGGTAGATAATAATAGATAGAACACCGTCTCAGTTGTAAAATGAATTTTATTACAAGACGGAAATTTGGAAGGAAAAGAAACTACGTTGTTAAGAGATGCAAAAAAAAAAAAAAAAAACTCTATTCTTAAGAAATTGAAAAAAAAATATATATTTTGAATTTCTACAATTAGAGGATTTCTTTTTGCAATTTTCAATAGCGTAGGTGCGTTTTTGCAATTTGGGCTTTTTCTTGCAAATTTCGCTATTAATAATCAGGACTTACAACTCCAAGATAAATATCCTTTGTAAACTGGGGGATGTTGAAATTTCCATTTTCAACACCACTTAAATCAGAGGTATATATAATCACTTTTTTTGACTCGTGATCCTAGTCCTGATCCTGATCCATTACAATTAAGAAGTATTTCATTTATTAAGTGACCTAATAAAAACCTTATTACTATAAACTAAATATGAGTTATAGAAATGATTGATTAAACATACCAATCCATGTAGAATTGCAATACGAATTTTGTTTGTTGGATCATCAACTGAACCAACCCACAACTTAGATGGGTTCAAGTCTGAAATTATGTAAAATAAAAAAATTCCAAACAACACTTAGAGAAGTATAGAGAGCAAGTTGGTTATTTTATAATATGAGATTCAACAATTCAAAAAAATATAATATGAGATTTAATAACTTAATCTAAAGGGGGGAGGGTAAGTCACCTTGTGATGTGGATGTCTGAAGGTGAAAGCGACAAAGAGTTCTAAAAGGAAAAAGATCCAAAAGATTCAAAAACCCCTTCTCGTGTATCGAAAATAGAAATTTTCTCTTATTTAGTTCAAAAATCACTAAGTCTTTTACAGCCTTCCTGCAAGAGAGAATTTCAAATCCGTTAAGCAAATAATATTTAAGAAAACAATTTGCCATGACCCAAATTTGAGAGTTCAATTATTTTTGTAAATTCTGAAGAATTAAGGGGCATATGTGAAAATGCGGCATTTATATTAGTTTCTTGCGGCAACAGTGAAGAGAGTACAAACTAGTGTGGCTGAAAACTATGCTTGGTTTAAATCAAGAAGAGCAGAGTATGTGTAACGCAATAAACAAATTACCCAGAAGCAAGACATTCATGAATCACGTCATCATTAAGTTTTTGTTCCATTCTTAAGAACCCTGAAATAATTCACAAAAGACATTGAAATATGTAAAGTAGTTAACAAATAAAGAAACTAAGTCTACTGAATTTTTTGCACATTAAAAGATTCTGAGATAACCTGTCCATTAAGGCTTCCTTTTAGCCATCTTGTAAAGCTCGATGGATCCATCACATCGACCGGCTAAAAGCCATCCTTATTCTTCTTTACTTCTAGCAGCATTTATGCCACCAAATATGAATATCCTATGCTTCGGAATGATTTGTCGTGTTGCATAAGAAGTGGCTTTTTTTGGATAGAATAAAAGTTGATAGGCATTTCCAGATAGCGTTAGTGCAAAAAATGAGTATAAAATGCTGCCCTGAAAGTAAAAAAATATATATCAGATAATGAAAAAATGAACAAATTATAAAACTAAAGAAAAATTTGATAAATGGAGAGGAGGATCGAAACAAAATTTGTATACACATAAAAATGGATAAACAAACCTCCCTGTTTATAGAACAAAACGGATAAAGATCTTCTTCGAAGACGAGACCGAGACGTATTCCGCACTTTGGCATTAAGTTTTAGCCTAATTCTGTCTCTGACCTCTCAGAATATAGAACTTCTATATTATTTTTGTGTATTTTCCTATCAGAAAAAGAAAAATAAAAGTTAAAAATGTGGCAAGTAATATTAGGGTTCGGGAATCCTGCTTCTAACAAAAGCAACATGTTACATGTTTCGTTATTTGTAATTGGATGAATGCACATGTGATCTAGCCTCAAAATTTTGAAATCAACCGTTTGAGTACAAGTTGTGACTCCGTTATTTTTGTATGATTTTTTTTCTTTTTTCTTTTTTCTTTTTTGCTATTTTTACAAATAGGGCATGTTTGATTTGGTGTATTTTTTTTTTTGTTGCTATTTTTACAAATAGGGCATGTTTTCTATTTTTATAAATAGAGCATGGATCAAATTATATAATGTTTTTGTGTATTCTGTATGAATGGAACTTGTAGATCAAGTCTATTTTTAAATTTGAAAAAAGGCACTTAACTAGCAGAGAAATTCCAGGAGCCATGTAATCACAAAAAAACAACAGTTTGAATAATTTAATAAATGTCAACTAACACATTATATTGCTTTCATGAAATTCCACTTACTGAGGCTATAGTATACATGAAATTCAGTTTTTGTGATATTTATTTATTTTTGTAGTTTTTAATTTTTTAGATGCATATGTACTGTTGAAGTTATTGTTTCACCATTTTAGGGGAGCAAAATTTTAAATTTGTTTACTTAAAGGAATAGAAGCATTTTCTTAATTTTTTGCCTAAAGTCCCTGAAATGTTTGAGCACGCCATGGAAATATGATGGATATACAACTTGCATCCAAATGTTGAATCTAGATCATTTAAATATATACAAGGTATATAGTCTGTGTAGACTATATTATTCGTAGTATAGATTAGTTGGCTTTTATTTATCTAAATTTCTATATAATTATTAGTTTGCATAGTTTGGTAGATGTTTTTAGTAAATATAATACTAAAAAATGATTGTATCTGGAAAAATGTGCTTATTTTTTTGTAATATTATTTATTTTTTACTTTTGACGAAACCCAAAAGAAGAATCCGTGAATTACAATTAAATCAAAGAAAAGTTCATAACTTTGTACCTTCGGATTACGCTTAATCCGTGATGATCGAAAGCGAATTTGGTTGACGCTTTTCTTTGCCCGATTTCAAACCGGTTTCCAAACCGATCCTTTGAATGTTTCGCCTAACCGGTCTCACAAACCGATCTCCAAGCGATCTCCAAACGAACCAATTCTCCAAGCAAACCGATTCTCTAAACAAACCGATTCTCCAAACAAAACGATATTCAAACAAAACCACGGTTTCAACCCGAATCACAAAGACGCTGCACTTCGCTTCGTCCTTTACCGGTATCCACACGAACAACCCCTTTGAACGGATAAAGAACGATATATGCTAGTATGCGTTCTTCATTTTTCTTACAGAAATAACAAGAGAATAATTTTCGGATTTTTCTCTCCTTGTTGTCTCACAAAAGTTGGACGAAAATAATATGCCTTTTTTTTTTTTTTATCATTTTGGGGTGTCTCTTGTGTCTATATAATCCATAAGTTTCATATCCTATGTGCATGGTAACTATGTAACCATATATGCAACACACTTTATCATATAAGATGTAGGATTGGATGTGTCACTTGACTATGTAGCTCTTCATACAACTTATCACATAAGTTATAATTTTTCTGTGTACGTCTCAATAGTTGTTCTTTGTGTGTGACCATGTAGGTTTACTTAATATTGGCAATAATCACAACGGATTATAAATCATGAGCGGCCTCTGGCAAGATATCATGATTACCCAAATTAAGCAAGTATAGATGATTCGATCAAATCCAATTTATGTTCATGCATTGTATCCCTTTGTTACACGATATCTATATCGTCCATAAGGCATGGTATGTGTCAACCTTACGTTGGTCGATAAATATTTCTTGACACCGAATTTGATGGAACATGAAATGACATTAATAACTCCTTATTAATTCACTCGAGCACGGCCGTGTGTTTCTTCAATCAAATCATCATGAGGTCTAAAGATATCTCTCTCATTTCATGAGAGGAACAAATCCTATCTTAATTAAACTCTTTCCTCCGCATAATTCATTATATACCTAATTATAATCTTTATGACCGCCCGGTTAAAGACGATGTTAGATTATATCAAAGTATAAAATTTCTCATGTAGGAAACTGAGATAATCTCAAGTCTAATGATTATAGATACATTCTTTACTGAGAATAACTAATGACACGAACCATGTAGTATTCTCACGGTGGGTCAATCCAGTATATGGTCTCTAACATATACTTACGTTAATGACTTAATAACTCTTATTCATGATCAGTAAAACGTGACCATCAGTCAACTAACATACTGATGTACATTTATAGCTTATCATATTTGTTTAACACAATCCATACATCTAGGTCTCGAATATATTGACCTAGGGCATTCTACTAACATATGTATGCATATGTATGTATATGTGTATGTGTGTGTGTGTGTGTGTGTGTGTGTGTGTGTGTGTGTATATATATATATATATATATGTGTGTGTGTGTGTGTGTGTGTGTGTGTGTGTGTGTAGAGTTATGGTTGGATCTGACACGAACATCCATCTTCGCGGATCAGTCTCGCTCCGAGTTGTAGAGTTATGGTTTAGGTTGGGGTTGGGTTGATTTGGGTTTAGGTTTAAGATGGATTTGGATGAATTGTAGTTGGATGATGAATGTGTATATGTAATTGATTTTTGGTGCTTGTGTGTATGAAAATGAATTGCATGTGTAATTGCATGAAACCTAAATTAGGATGAAATTTTGTTCTTATTATTACCATGTGAGGGGATAATTTGAAATTGTAATTGTGTTTGTGTGAATATATGTTTTGTATGTGTCTATGAAATGGTACCAAAATTGTATATCAATGCGTGTCTATTGCTACTGCTAGTACGAAAATTGTTGCAGTCATGCTCTTTTATTATTCAAAGTGAAAATGTGTACAACATATTCAGTAAGAACCAGTAATTTGATCCAAATTATTTCTCAGTCAATTATATCAAGTCTAATATTTATATCGATCAAAATTAAACTCAACATAATCCATTACTAAATGAATACAAAAGTTATAACTTTTACTACTCTGCACAAATACATACAAAATATGTTTTATCAAATTAAATCACACAATATTACATAAAATTAAAAATTAAATCTTAACCCTGAAGCTAATCCAACTAAGCAATCTTAGTAATCAATTATCTCAAATACAACAATCTTAATTAAAGCCTCCACAGAAACATGGATGCTAGTCTCTACTGGTATAAGAGTGCTGGCATAAGTGTGCCAGTCTACTCTTTCTTCAACAATTAGAAGAAAGATTGAAAATAGTACCCAAATTAACAACTCGGACCGTATAAGTACAACTCGTTTCCAGTTACAACTTACAACTCTAATCCTGAAACATGCCATCTGACATAACACAAACACCCAATAAAAGGGTAACCACACCAACCCTGAAAATGCCGATTAAAAGAGTGAAAATTAGAGTTGTACTATACATTCAGAAAACAAAAATAATAAGAATTCTATTTTTTTATTTTCAATTGTTCTTTCATTTAAAAAAGAAAAAACATTGAGCAATTAAATAAAGTGCTGGAGACTTAAAACCAATTTAGTCCTAATAAACTCATTTAAGCTCATCTGTACCTAATTAGTCATAATTAAGTAGCAATTTAAGCTAATTGACCAATAATAATCTCAAATCAGTTGAAATAATACTAATTAACCTCAAACCAGTCCATATTAGAGCTGAAAACAACATATCAGTACTAACATCATCAATTTTCTACCTGTAAAGAGATACTAACCTTTTCGATTTCTTCTTCTTCAATCATAATCAATAGTGTTGCAGTGTCTGTTTCTGCACGAGTAAAAAGGGGAAGAAGAGGATCGAGCTCCCTGAGGCAAAGAAGAAAAGGGTCGAGCTCTGTGTGACAGCCTGTCCTTCTGTCGTGTCGACTATCTGAGAGAGAGAGAGGGGGAAAGAGAGAGAGAGAGAGCGGAGAGAAAGTTCGAGCTTAGAGTTTGTGGTAAAGAGTGCGCGAGCTGAGGAGTGAAAGGACGTGGGCAGAGATGAAGGTGTGAGAAAGGAGGGCACGGGCAGATGGTTGGGCAGCGAAATTCTAGTAATGAGGCTGATATATATATATATATATATATACATGGGGTTGTTCCTTTACATCCAAATTTGACTCCCAGCGGATCAAATCTGATGAGAGGCTGAGATATACCCTAAACCCTATATATAGGGAGATGCTAAAAAATATACGTACGTTCGAACATACGTTTTTTTAAGATATCCGTAAAATGATTATAAAAAATAAAAATTCAAATTTCAACCGTATGGATATAATAGATATGTTATGAATATATTGTGGATTAATTTTCACAGGAATCAGAATAATATATCATTGTCATCATGTATCATCAAACTATTATTCCGATATATGTTTTGAATAGTGCTGCATATTTTTGATGATATATGATGGCAATGATATAATATTCTGATTTTTGTGAAAATTAATCTCCAACATATTCATAACATATATATTATATCCGTACGGTTGAAATTTTTATTTTTATTTTTTTAATACGTATTTTGGGTGTGGCAAAAAAACGTATGTTGTACATATGTATGTTTTTTAGCCACACCCATATATATATATATATATATATATATATATATATATATATATATATATATATATATATATATATCAATGTTTTAAATAGCGATATAGCGCTCCGTAGCGGATTGGCTTTTTTTGTAGCGGATTGCGGTAGCGGACGCTATCGCGGCGCTATGGCCTTATAGCGGACGTGCAATATAATTTATAATTTACGTAAAATTTGCAAAAATATTAATGATAAAAATATGATCATAATAAAAAATTTATATAAAAAACAAAAAATCCAAAGACTATAATTATTAAATAAAATAATATAATTATTTATCATAAATTACCATACAAAATTCATTATTCATAACTAAACATATCGCATAATTATCCAAAATAAACACATAAATATTAATTATCCAAAATAAGCAAAAAAAAAAAAAAAATACAAAACTAACACTTTAAATGCTATAGCGGCCGCTATTTGAACGCTATAGCGGCTCTATAGCGGCGCTATAACGCTCGTAGCGCTCAAAACGCTATTTTAGCTATATTTTCATTGCGTATTGCGTTTTATGGTCGAAACCCGCTATTGCGCGCAATTGCGGCGCTATAGCGCCGCCATTTAAAACACTGATATATATATATATATATATATATATATATATATATATATATATATATATATATATATATATATATATATATATATATTTATATATTACCATACAATATTTCTACACACCAACTGCTACACCATAATTGACACATTTATACTTAATATATTATTTACTATAGTAATCACTTTATTTAAGTAGATATGACAGTAATACAATATATGTAATTATTTTGCATATAAGTCCAATGTTGGATTAATGTTCGAACAATCTCCAACTTTGACTGTATGTAAAATCTTATAATTATGTATTGTAAACAAAACCGAAATGCTAGCTAGCAACCTTTGTGACATAACTGTGTCCCTGAACAATTTCTAACAATTCCGTCCATCAATCATATCAATATATGATCAAAGCGGTTTTTGTCACTTTTCGCGTAACTCAACCTTCAGTGGTCACATACATCAATACAACTGAATGACATGGATCATGATCAGGGCCGGCCACAAGATTTTTGGGCCCTAAGGCCAATTTTCATAATGGCCCCTAAAAAAATTAAAATCTCAAAAAAATATCATAACTCAAATATAATATTCAAAAAATTACATTTCTTCACTTTCACTAAATCAAAATACAAAAAAAGACCTTTCATTACTAAATTTAACTACTATATCGATCATTATCACCTAAATATTATCCTTCTCAAATTTTCCAAAGAGAATTTATTAATAATAATGTCATGATCAATTTCATCTGCTAAGTCACTTTCAATTGATAATAGAGCTAATCCATTCAATCTTTCTTGCGACATTGTCGATCGGAGATAATCTTTAATCAATTTAAGCCTTGAAAAACTCCTTTCTCCCGAAGCAACGGTAACCGGTATCGTCAAAAGCACTCTATAAGCATTCCAAGCATTTGAAAAAGAACCTTTCATGTCTTTCAAATAATTAAGCACATCTATTGGTTTATTTAGCTCATGTGGCAATGCGACTTTTAAATATTTTAACTCACTAAACAAATCATTTCCATCAATATCGGAAACTCCGTCATACTTTAAAATTTCTTCAAGATTGATACAATAATTCTTCAACTCTTCATCACTTGAGCACGCTCCCAGATCAAACAAGAAACCGAATTTTTTTTTATAAAACTTAAATTGTTCAAATCTTGATTCGAAGGAGGAAATAGCTTGATCTACAATAAATAAGAAGTAGTCATACCTAAATGATTCTAAAGCTGATCGCGTTACATCTTCACTACCACACTCATCAAATAGTTTTTTTCTTCTACGATCACGTTTTTCAGGGAACTTAGCTTCAATCCCCAATTTATATGCCATTTCTGTAGCATCACTCAACGCTTCGTCAAAACCAACTTCTCTATAATGTTTAAAATAGTTAACAAGCCCTTCTAATTGGCTTATCGCAACATTTATGTTCATGTCTTCACTTTGAAGAAGCTTACTGACTTTATTAACAACAAATAACAAATCGTGCCAAATAACAATACTCGTCAAGAATTGAAAACTCTTAAATGCTTTTTCAATAGGAAAATGTAGCATCACCTTTTGCTATACTTTCTGTATTTTCATCTTCCACCAAATCTTGTAAAGCATCCCTTATTTCTGAAGCATGATATCTTAATGGCTTAATACTATCAATTCGACTCTCCCAACGCGTTGGTGATAATGGCTTAAGCGTAAGACCATCTACATTCTCTTGCACAACCGCCCATCGTCGAGTTGAAGAAGAGAATTATACATAAAGACGTTGTACCATTCCGAAAAAGATACTTGCTTCTTGAGAACAATTGGCCATATCACAAAGAACGAGATTGAGACTGTGACACCCACATGGCGTATAGAACGCTCTAGGGTTTACTTCACGAACCCTTGTTTCCACTCCCTTATTTTTACCCTTCATATTAGAGCCATTCTCATACCCTTGTCCTCTTAAGTCGTTAATATCAAGCTCAAGATTAAGCAAAGCCTCTTTAAGATACTCAAATAATCTCAACCCCGTCGTGTCATCAACCTTCAAAAATTCTAAAAAAAACTCCTCAACTTTTATTGGACTTGTTGAGACATCTACACATCGCAAAACAAGTGACATTTGTTCTTTACGGCTTACATCTGGTGTACAATCAAGAATAACCGAATAATATTTTGCTTTTTTTATTGTTCCGATAATTTTATTTTTAACTTCGCTTGCTAGCAATTGTATCAACTCATTTTGAATTTTGTGACTAAGATAATGGTCACGAACCACTCCTCTTCCAATCCAGCTCAAGTGCTCTCCCATCACTAGATCAAATTTTCCAATGGCTTCAATGAAACTTAAAAAATTTCCATTATTCTTTTGGTAAATTTTCTCATTATCTCCACGAAATGGTAAATTATTTTTCGCAAGCATTAGCACAACAACAATTTCTCTTTTTAATACTCCTCTTCAATGCTCCCTTTCTCTATTAATTTGTTGTCGTGTTCTTGCATCAATTGTCTCATTTTGTCTCAACCTTCTTTCTAATTCATTCCAATCTCCAACACAAATCAAGTGGTCTTCACTACCTTCATGACTTTTTAGTCTATCACTTAAAATTTTCCAATCTTGCATTCCTTCGTTAGCCAATTTAGTCTTGTCTCGTCCTCGCTTAAACAATTTACAACAAAAACAAAATACTCTATTTGAGGTTTTGGAGTATACCAACCATCTCCTATCATACTTCTCTCCATTATTTAAACGACGAATATAGTGAAAAGAAGAAAAATGTCTCCCCTTCGGTGTGTCATCCTTCAGAAATCCGATATCGCTATTTCTTATAGGACCCCTTTCAACTAAAAAATCTCTTAATTTTTGATCAATAACATCCCAATTAAATGGATCATTAATATTCAGTGGTGCAAATTTCGAATTCAAATTCTCATTTTCATTGTGTTCTTCTTGCTCCTCTTCCAAATCATTTTCCTCTTCCAATATCTCAACCAACCTCTCATACTCTTCCATTTCCTCTACATTCTCATTTTCCACAACTTCTAAATTTTCATTACTTTCTATTCTATCCTCTTCCGTTCACTCTACATTCTCATTTCCTACAATTTCTAAATTTTCATTACTTTCTAGTTCATTCTCTAAGTTTGTATCAATCGGCTATTTCGAAATAAATTTATCAAATGCCCCTCTTTGTGAATTGAGAAATGTTTCATCTTGTTGTCTCTTTTTCCTTTTTTGATAACCGGATGGAGCCATTATACACCTAAATAAAATTAACATCAAAATTGAAATAATTTTAGGATTTTATTACATTTGCCAAATAAGGGGATTAAAAGAATCCCCTGCCCCCTGGTTTCAGTTAACAGAATCATCAACTTACAAAATTACAAAACCTAAGCATAGACTCACCCAAAAATTACATCAAGATTACCAATAGAAATGAAAGAAAAATAACTCAGCACAACACAACTCAAACAAAACCTCCTCATTTTATTTAAAAAAAAAAAAACTCGAAGAAAACTAAGAAAACCCCCGATTCCAAGAATCTACACTAGATTTAATCTTCTAAAAGCAGTCTTCTATATCCACTACTTCGTCTTGAAATTTACTCGCGTTGCGACTAAGCCATTTTATTTAGATTTTTCTAAAGAAAAAAAATAAAAATAAAAGATGATTTAACATTTTCTTTCTTACTTTCTTATCTATCTATCTATCTATCTATCTATCTATCTATCTAAATTGAAATCTGAATCCAATTAGCTAAAGAAAAATACCATACCAATTTTGTCAATTTCGCGATTTTCGGACTTTGAAGAGGGAGAAGAAAGAAGAAGACTTGGAGCAGAAGAACAAAAGAGGAAGGAGGGAGACCGTCCGCGGCGGACTGAACGGACGGCGGCCGGCGGCGGACGTGCAAAGTGGGAGCAGCTTCAATCAGAGATTAACAGAGAGCAGAAGAGAAAGAACGAAATTTCTTTTTGTTTGAAGAGTGGAGAATAGAAGGAGAGGGAGAAGAGACATGAGTCACGGTTGGGCTTGGGTAGTGGCCAGTGGGCTGTGTGGGTTTTATTTATTTTCTTCTCAATTTTTTTTATATAGGATATATAAAGTTATATATATATATATATTGGGCCCCTTGATTTTTCAGCCCCCAAGCCCAGGCCTTGTGTGCCTTTAACACGGGCCGGGCCTGATCATGATGTGGATGTGTAGCATGGAAATGTCATGCAATGTGATCTTAACATGTCTATTTTCAACTGGTCTTATTTAGTGAGATCAAACCTCATTTTTTAATGAGACAAAACCGTCTCTCTTAAAACCTTAATGAGACAAACTCGTCTCCCTTATAAGGCGAACTTAATTATAATCAGAGTATAAGATAAACTGAAATTTATTTCTGCAGAAATAACCTGAAATCTGAATATACCTGAAAACTTGATAACCCTATCATAGGTCCATGGCATATGTCTATATAATTTGTCTATATTATAGAGGTACAAATATGAACTCCCACTAGCATCCATACATATGAGTGGCTAGCTCATATAACCTTTTGGGTGACAAACCTTAATGAATGGATCCATAATTTTGGAGTTCGTACCAATATGTAAATAGACAACTGTTTACTCAGAACCTTAAATTTTGCAGTAAGGAACTTGATCCCTAAAGTTCATGTTGTGGGAATATTTAAGTACTAATTTATTGTCATAAAATATCTTAAGTGGTCTTATTATTGAGTATCCATTTGTGCAGCCTATGACAAGATTGTAGTCATATCCCATAATTAAATGTCTCATAATATATGATATAATTCTGTTGTCATTATGAAAGATGCTATATAGATAACTGGTTAGCACTCTTTATTGAAATGAAACATATTGCTAGCATATGCAATTCATTACTGATTCATACTATCTTGACATCTACCAAAATATCATGGTCATTATACCGAATGATCGTAAACTTATCTGATCTCCGATATGTAAGCATATAGTCTTGTTTCTGTGAAAATCGCATAAAATTCTTGGCTGCTTTCCAAATGATTTATTTCCGATTTACTTAAATATCATTATGGTATCATGATAATATACACAATCACCATACGCATACATACCTGATTAAGCCCTAGATCCTACTACTAAATAGCATAAGAAATCATTTGAATTTGTTATATTTCTAATACATTCTTAGGGCATTGTTTGAGACTAAACATGTCTCCTTAATCACATTAAACACAAGGGTATAATCTGGTTTTCAATCTTTCATTGTATTTCTTTAAAATCTTTTCGACATAATTCTTTTGCGATAACCTGAGAATACCATGAGCATGATCTCAAAGTATTTCTATACCTAACACAAAAGAAGCATCACCAAGATTTTTCATCTCACGATTATTAGATATAAATATCTCGATGTTATATCGTTAGTGTTGGGTTTCGGACGTGCATAACGCAGCGGAAAACAAAAATTTCGTCCAAAACCAATCCGAGGATCCGTGCGTATCGGTTAAATCAAAGAAATAAGTCTTAAAGATACCTTTCGGATTACGCTTAATCCGTGACGCTTAAACCATGCGTGTTGTCCAAGCGCCTCTAAACCGGTTACCGTCCTAACCGATTTTCCATCCGTCTAGGTCGTCTAGGTCGGATCGTGCGGAAGTCAACTACCGTACACACAATCGGTCTCCACCAAAACTCTCAACAACCCGTTCTCATCTTCTTAGGCCGAATAGATCACAAGCGCCGAAAGTACGAACGCCTCTGCCGGTGTCCACACGAACAAACTTCTTAAAACGGGAAGAAGAACAATATATATGCTAGTAGCTTGTTCTTCTCTTGCACAAGAAAACTCTTTTTCTTCTTCTTATTTTGGATGTATAATTCTCTCATATAATTGCACCCTTTCATTTTGTCATATAAAAGGAAAGCACCCTTTAGTAATTTTGTCACACAAATGAGAAAGGATATTTTCTCTCTTTTTGTCTCACAAAAGAGAATGAGAAATAATGAGAGAGAGAATCATTTGGTACAATAAATTTGGAGCCCTTTATGTCCTTATATAGAGGTGAAGAGTCATGTCTATTCACACTAAAAGATGTGTATGACATCACTCATCATTATCCACATATCATCATCTAGACTCTTCTAGATTACATGATCTTGTGTGCTCATAGTCTTTATATACATATATATCACATCTTATCACATAAGATGAGAATATCTTTTGTGACATTCCTATGCAACTCATCATATAAGTCGCTAGGATTTTCTGCGCCCGTTTCAGTTTGTTCTTTGTGTGTGACCCTGTAGGTTCACTTAATGTTGGCAATAAACTTGACCGTCTATAAATCATGAGCGGACTCTAGCAAGCCATCATGACTACCCAATTTAAGTGAATATCAGTGATCTGATTTACCTAATCAACAATCACGTATTTCGTCCCTTTGTCTCGCGATATCTACATCGATCATAAGGCATGTAAGACGCCATCCTTATATTAATCGATTAATATTTCTTGATCCCGAATTAAACTGAACAAGAACAAATGACATTAATAACTCTTATTAATTCATTTGAGTATGGCCATACATTTCTTCAGTTCAATTCATCAAAAGGCCTAAAGATATCTCTCTCATTTATGAGAGGAACAAATCCCGTCTTGATTGCACTCATCCCTCTACATGATTCATTGTATACCCAATCATAACCGTTATGACCACCCGGTTAAAGGCAGTGTTAGATTATATTAAAGTATAAAATTACTCATGTTGGAAACCGAGACAATCTCAGGTCAAAGGACTATAAATACTTTATGTTACAAGAATCGCTAATGACGTAAAACGTGTAGCATTCTTATGGCGGGTCAGTCCAGTATATGGTCTCTAACATATACCTATATTAATGACTTGATAACTATTTATCCATGATCAGTAAAACTTAATCATCAGTCAACTAATATACTGGTGTACATTTATAGCTTGTATATAAATATATATCCGCAAGTATATTTGTCTCCACAAATATCCTATAAATGACCAGGGACGATTTAGAATAGCATTCATAACACTTTATAGTTTTACTATCAAAGTCACACACTTTGATAACATAAAGTTGAATTGCATATTCATGGTCTATTTTAATTATATTAAAATAACCTATACGCACATATTATATGAAATATCTTAGAATAAATATTATGTTTGTTATTACAATCCATCATCTAGGTCACAAACACTTTGGCCTAGGGCATAACACCATCAGTTAGTAGCATGTAATATGTCATTAACATTTAAAATCAAGAAAATATAATTACCCCCACATAACTTACTGTATATACAATCATCTACCAAATTCACCTCAAAACCAAACGAGATGATCTATTGATGAAAGTTATAATACTATTGTCGAGATATTTATTTGAAGTAGAGTATAAAACTTGGCTTCGAAAAATCAAATTTCTTTGATGAGACAGAGGAGTCGAGAACTAAGTGTTTGATCATCATGATAACTATATCGAACTTTATTAGATATAGTTCAATTATGATGAGTTAAATATATCTTCTATTTCTTTCGGGGTTACGCTCTTATTGCGTTCATACTGAATATAATTCCATCTAAAGTAGTTGTAAAAGACTCCATATGCGATATGGACTGGTAGGTGTATCAGATTATCTTTTATCAAGATTTGAGGATATGATACTTAATTGAAGTATCATGCATCTAATCGGATTAGTGCTTATTGTGGAATATCCTAAGAAAAGTAAAGGACATTACTTCTATAATTAATATGAGAACAAAATGTTTGTTACTCGAAAATTATATCTCTTTGGAAATTGTGTTTCCAAAAGAATTAGTGGGAGTAAATTTGAAAAGTTCAAATTCCACATACTGACAGTAATGCTCGGATGGAAATTAATTCAGATTTCAACTGGTGATTGAGTTTGCAATTAATCAACTAGACTCTCAAGATGTTGAAGAGTCTTGGTATATAACATAAGTGTATTCATGTAGATCTATTAGAATTTATCGCAGGCCCGAAAAATATAGATTTTTCGTGTCTAATGATAAAAATTTCATACTCATAGATGATGAGTTCACATTCTATTAATAGACTATGATGAGTCAAGGCTCTAATGGTTAGAGACTTTGAAAGTTGAGATGTAATCCATGTCAGACAATCAAGTTTTGAATTTGATTGATCCATCAGATGGAAATACCGTTTTAAAAGGAAGACCGACATGGATAATGTGCAAACATATAATGCATGGTTTGTGGTTAAGTTAAACTCATAGTATAGACTATGATAATATTTTTCCAAGTCATCATGCTTATGTATTTCAGAATTTTGTTGGGCATATGTTCATAGTATGACTATGAAAGATGCCAAGTGGATGTCAAGATGTTGTTTCTTAATAGAAACATATGAAAGTATGTATATGATACAACTTGAGAGTTTTGCCTATCCTTAAAAATTTTGAAAGAGTTTGCAAGTTGCATAAATTCATTTATGAATTAAAGCAAACATCTCTAGGTGAATATTTATTATTTGATGAAATAACCAAACAGTTTGGTTTTATCAAAAATTAAAGATAAATCTTATGTTGACAAGAAATTCAGTGGGAGCATAATTACATATGATGTGAATTAAGTGTAACAAGCACACATAAGCTTAACTTAGTGAAAGTCACTAAATAATAATCAAGAGTATGATTATATACTTGAGAAGGATAAAGTATTCTTCTTAGATTATGATGGACATAAAAATTATGCAAAGTATTTGTATATGACAATGTTTGATAATCTGTTTAAGAAGCCAATCCCGCAAGTACATGATAGTGTTCATGTTAGGTTAATGGGTCGATATCTTTTAGATCAACGAGTATGAGATATTTGGTTGATTTGGCCTAGTGCAAGTGGGAGATTGATGGTGTTATGCCCTAGGCCAAAGTGTTTGTGACCTAGATGATGGATTATAATAATAAACATAATATTTATTCTAAGATATTTCATATAATATGTGCGTATAGGTTATTTTAATATAATTAAAATAGACCATGAATATGCAATTCAACTTTATGTCATCAAAGTGTGTGACTTTGATAGTAAAACTATAAAGTGTTATGAATGCTATTCTAAATCGTCCCTAGTCATTTATAGGATATTTGTGGAGACAAATATACTTGCGGATATAAATAAATATATATATTTATATACAAGCTATAAATGTACACCAGTATATTAGTTGACTGATGATTATGTTTTACTGATCATGGATAAATAGTTATCAAGTCATTAATATAGGTATATGTTAGAGACCATATACTGGACTGACCCGCCATAAGAATGCTACATGTTTTACGTCATTAGCGATTCTTGTAACATAAAGCATTTATAGTCCTTTGACCTGAGATTGTCTCGGTTCCCAACATGAGTAATTTTATACTTTAATATAATCTAACACTGCCTTTAACCGGGTGGTCATAACGGTTATGATTAGGTATACAATGAATCATGTAGAGGGATGAGTGCAATCAAGACGGGATTTGTTCCTCTCATAAATGAGAGAGATATCTTTAGGCCTCTTGATGAATTGAACTGAAGAAATGTATGGCCATACTCAAATGAATTAATAAGAGTTATTAATGTCATTTGTTCTTGTTCAGTTTAATTCGGGATCAAGAAATATTAATTCGATTAATATAAGGATGGCGTATTAAATGCCTTATGATCGATATAGATATCGCGTGACAAAGGGACTAAATACGTGATTGTTGATTAGGTAAATCGGATCACCGATATTCACTTAAATTGGGTAGTCATGATGGCTTGCTAGAGTCCGCTCATGATTTATAGACTGTCAAGTTTATTGCCAACATTAAGTGAACCTACAGCGTCACACACAAATAACAAACTGAAACGGGTGCAGAAAATCCTAGCGACTTATATGATGAGTTGCATAATAATGACACAAAAGATATTGTCATCTTATGTGATAAGATGTGATATATATGTATATAAAGACTATGAGCACACAAGATCATGTAATCTAGAAGAGTCTAGATGATGATATGTGGATAATGATGAGTGATGTCATACACATCTCTTAGTGTGAATAGACATGACTCTTCACCTCTATATAAGGACATAGAGGGCTCCAAATTCATTGAACCAAAAATGATTCTCTCTCTCATTATTTCTCATTCTCTTTTGTGAGACAAAAAGAGAGAAAATATCCTTTCTCATTTGTGTGACAAAATTACTAAAGGGTGCTTTCCTTTTATATGACAAAATGAAAGGGTGCAATTATATGAGAGAATTATACATCTTTTGTGAGACAAAATAAGAAGAAGAAAAAGAGTTTTCTTGTGCAAGAGAAGAACAAGCTACTAGCATATATATTGTTCTTCTTCCCGTTTTAAGAAGTTTGTTCGTGTGGACACCGGTAGAGGCGTTCGTACTTTCGGCGCTTGTGATCTATTCGGCCTAAGAAGATGAGAACGGTTTGTTGAGAGTTTTGGTGGAGACCGATTGTGTGTGCGGTAGATGACTTCCGCACGATCCGACCTAGACGGCCTAGACGGATGTAAAATCGGTTAGGACGGTAACCGGTTTAGAGGCGCTTGGACAACACGCATGGTTTGAGCGTCACGGATTAAGCGTAATCCGAAAGGTATCTTTAAGATTTATTTCTTTGATTTAACCGATACGCACGGATCCTCGGATTGGGTTTGGACAAATTTTTTGTTTTTCCGCTGCGTTATGCACGTCCGAAACCCAACACCAGTATTAGGAAGAGAGTTTTTGCCTTTTGTATAAGAAAATTCGTGTCTTTTTCTGAGAGAGGCGGCTCTCTTTTAAATGAGGAAAGAGCAGCCCTCAAAGAAGAAAACTACGCAGGTCCGTTGGCAACGGACTGCCAAAATCAGAAGGAAATCTAGGAAGATTTCAAACTAAACGGCTATATTCCTACAGTTCCGTTGCCAACAGAATAGGTCTGTTGCCAACGGACTATATACAATTTCCGCCAGAAAAGAGACAGTATGAAAGTCTGCTCAATGCCAAGTTCTGTTGCCAGCATACTGCGTCATTGCTAATGAAGCAGTTCCGTTGCCAACGGAACTAGGCAATTTTGCAGAAATAACAACTCTTCTTAATATTGATTAAACTACCTCTACACACAACACACCAAAAGAACTAAAAAGCTTGTTCCCACGCCTCGAAATCCTCTTGAAAATCTTTGCATACATGACGACTTCTTGTTCTTCTGAGATTAGCAAAATACGTCCAATTCGATTTACTCTTCATTTCATTTCCGAGAACTTGATCGTGCGACTATCGAGCTTAAGACATTCTCAAACAAAAAATATTAGTAGCTTGGAATAGTTTTAAATATCATCAAACCGAGGACAACAGTTAAGTGTTCCCCTAGAGTGAAGGCGATAAAATAGTATTACAAATAATACTACACAATATATCCTTAAGTACCTAATTTTATGTGAATAAGTTCTTATAAACTTTACGAGTAATAAATGCCTAATGGGTTTAATTAGAAATAATACATGTTTTAATTATTACTTAAAACCTTTTGTTTTATTTATAATATAAACCCATCAAAATACATATTCTTATTTTTTTAAAACTTAATTATTTTTGGGTTCTAAAAATATAACCTAATTTCCTGAATTTTACCTTAATCAGATTCTTTATGTGGCTAATAAAAAAATATTATGCTAAATATTTTGTATTTACTCGGTCTAATTCTCGATCAGGAATCAGACTTTGATCAAACTCAAGGATGACATATTGCCATGCCTTGTGATCAAGACATATATCGTAGAACAAAAGGAATAAGCAAACGTCTATTCAGATAGGTTTATGATCGTTGATCATTTCATTTAACATGGGTAGCCATGACATCAGTCTAGAGGTTACTCATGATTTACGATCTTGGGAAGATCGTTGCCAGTATTAAATGGAACCTACATGGTTACACAATGAATTCCATTCTTTCGGAAAGAAAATACCTCAAAAACAGTTATACATTTGATGTACAAATTGGTGGCAGAATAAAACATTAGATACTGAAATTTAGAAAGACTGAAATTTCTCAGTTCGAACGGAGTAATCCTCAGGTCGAACAGAACAGCTTCCGTTCGAACGGTCCAGTTCTCAGTTCGAACGAAACATATATGGTATGCCTTGATAACCACATTTTTAGATTTGGAAACAGTGTTCCGGTCGAACGGAACACAGGTTCCGGTCGAACGGAACTCTGGCGGTAGGAAGGGTTTCCTTATTGAAACCTTCCAATCTTTCACCCATCTCTCCAGTATAAATAGAGGGGCATACCCCCTCTATTAGATGCACAATTTAGAAGCCTTAGAGGCAGCGATAATACCAAGAGAGAATGTTTTGTGAGGGTAATTTCAGAAAGTATTTCTGTCTGTTTGAAGTTCGCGTGGATACGATCCTTGTCTGAACTACGTAAGCCAATCTTGTTGTAGTGGTATTCTTGTTTTCACTTTTTTATCATTGGAAGGAAGGCCAATTTTTGGGCTTTCTAAACAAAAGAGGAATCTAAAGGTAACCAATGGTGAGTTTCATTTTATTACCCCATAATAGTCTTGAGACAACGGGGTGTAGGTGATATGAGATACATATCAGATATAGGAACTTTTGTCCCAGTTAATGGAAAGTCCGGTGATTTCCGTAAAGACAACGTGAGCATATGTAATGTGTATTTTTGTACACATTTTTAGGGATTTTATCATATAAAATTCACTATTAAATCACATAAAATATATGAAAAATGTTTAAAATTAATAAAAACTATTGTTTAAACTCTTAATACACTTTTGTGTGATTGTTCATGTAAAAAGACCGAGAAAACGATATTTGGATGACTTGGTGAAGAGTCAACTCCAAATGAAGGGCCGATTTGCAAATCCTGGGCCAAAGATGGCCGAATTCTTCACAAATTTCTGCGAAAACCCTACACACGCCTCTCCAATTCTCTTACAACCCTTACCCACCGACCGACCAAGCGAAAACCTAAAAAATTTCACAAAAGGACGAAAGTCAACCCCGGAAAATGGCCCAGTTGACCAAACGTTAACTGTCCCAAAAGGGGTCAAACTGGTATCAAATCGAAGAGCACGACGATACGAATCCAACGGTACAAACCTCGTGAAAAAAGACCTTCTAGAACTCCAAGAAAATGCGATACAACATTTGGTCAACCTTAGTCAAAGTCAAACTTTGACCTAGTTAAATCCCTTTTCAACCAATCAGAACAAGACACGTGACCCATAATTCTCCTCAAAGTTCATTCAACACAAAAAGAAGTTTACATTTCAACCAATCAAAAGCTAACACGTGGCAGATGCCATTAAAAATCAGCAAATCAGAAAGCAACACGTGGCTGGAGTAGTGATTTCCTGATTCAGCGTGACACGGGGCAACCGTTGATTGGGGGACATCCTGACGCGTCAGTACACGGACGTACAAGCGTCTGTACGAGATTCGAGTTTCCACCAATCGTTTCTCGCCACGTGTCAAAACGCGTTAGAGAAAACACGTCTCTCCAGGATGCAGCAATTCTTCCCTCCATTCTCTGATAGACTGGACATCTCCATTCTTTTATTAAAGCGTGATGATGCTCGCACTTGGCCGGCCAGTGAAAAGCAACGGAGACGAGCTTCACGCGTTTTCTACAGCTGCTGCCACTCGTCAGTACGAGAATGTTGTGCTCCCCGATCAGCGCGTGACACGTGGCAATGAGTTTTCACAGATCCTTTGACCAAGACGAGTGGCAAGCTCTGGTTCGTTGGATTAGATTTAAGAATTTAGTTTGAGTCAATCAGGGGATGCCACGTGTACAGTCTGTTGGAAGGGGATGAGATAGAGGGAAAATGATAAACGCACTCAGAAATTTGCACCCAAGCAGAATTTGAATAGAAATGAAGGCAAAAGAGTGCTAAATACCCCCAAATTACTACCCAAAACAGAATCCGGATCAAGCTTAATTTTTAGTCCCACAATCCTATTTCCAAATATTTTCTACACCAAATCTATCTATAAAAATGCACCTCTTTTCTCTCTCTAAAAACCATTCATACATCCATTCTCATATCCATTTTCACACTCATTTCTTCTTCCATTTCCACCATTCTAATTCTTATCTTTTCCACCATTAATGTCCATCAAGCTTCAAGCTTAAAATCTTGAGAGTAAAAAAAAAAAAAAAAAAAAGGAAAAAAAAGAGAGTGAGATTTACAAAGAAGAGAACACCAAATCTAGAAGGAGGAAGTGCAAAGATCAAACTTGAAGGATGAAAAATTCGAGAACGATTGTGTATATCGCTTAGCACGACTAATATGTCGTGTCACGGTTACATCCGGCTTCCGGGTGTAACGAAATGGTTTCTGAGCGAAACGATTCTCGGATTACGAAATCAAGTTTGTGACTTGGCTTTTGTGAAACAAAGTAATAAGAAGGATGTCAAGTACAATTATCAGGTGCACAATTTGTAAGCAAATAAAAGATGGTGCCCTCTGTCATGAAAAATGAAAATAGAAACACATCACTAGGTTGAATCAAGGGGGCCTTGACGTGTATAGCCATCTTCATATTGTGCTTTTACAACAGTGCTTTGTAAGATTACTTTGTTTGCCGTGGCCACCAAATAAATATAAGTACCGGACACGACTCGAGATGCCGTGGCCGACAAATAAGTAAAAGTGCCGCACACGGCTCGAGATGCCGTGGCCGCCAGATAAGTATAAGTGCCGCATATGTTTCGAGATGCCGTGGCCGCCAGATAAGTATAAGTGTCGCATATGTTTCGAGTGTAGAAAATGTTAATGCATCATGAGTTATAAGTCCAAGAAGTCATACTTATTGAGCGACGAGGTTAATTTATTGTTTTTATTAGAAATTAAGTGTATGTTGATTTATAAATTATATTATATTTGGTATTTGTCGCAATATTATTTTACTTGTTGTGCCTTAAAGCTTAAATTGGTTTTGAGGTGTAACGAAAGATGATCGATCGGTCCCTCGAACGGTCTGTTAAGTATTTCATTTTCTGTTATTGTGAGTGTATTCGTAGTATATTCTTGTTCCATCCAACTTTCTAAATTTCGAAGGACATACACCAAATTTAAGTTGAGTGGGCTTCTCGAGAAAGAGAAGGGCGACTGGAGGGCGATACAAATGGCGAAGAAGAGTCGATACACCCAAGGTTCAGATGGATGGTATAAACGAGTTCCAAGGCACTCTGCCTCTTCTCTATCCTTCTCTCCTTTCAACCACTATCTCTCTCTTCGTTCTAGTTTCTTCTTCCCTTAGAGTTCAAAAATGTCTCACAACTCCCATTTTTCTAAAAAACCTCGCAACAATCGCCCATCTGTCAACAAACAAAATCTTCCTTCATCGCCGGCCCCAGGCCTTCTGGTTACACCACAGACCACTGTTCTCTTACCTTGTGCTGGCCCAGCACCTTGAGAGATCAGTTTTGTACCCGTGAAAGTCTCTCAATCGGATGTGCACAAGCTGACTGCCTTCGGCTCAATCCCTCCGATCACCATGTCCGGTGAGGTGAATAAGGCTGTTTTCCCAACCATCAACTCTAAAGAGGATAAATTGCATGTTCCTAGAGTAGATCAACAATCCTTCACTGGCCCTCTGGCTCACAGGCTGTTTAACCCTAACAAGCCAACAGGACAGACCTCCAAGGGAAAAGAACTCATGCATGAAACTGAGATCCTCATTCCTAAGAAACGGAAGTCTCGACCCTCTCTGTTGTCTCATGACTCTGTTACTCACAATAGAGTGACTTTGCAGCCTCTTCTTCTCTCTTTCTGCCCCAAACATTTCTTTCCCTTGAACAAATCAAACCCATACTGGAAAGAAAAATGTTTCAATTGCCTAGAAACCACTCACTTCTTAGCTGACTGTGACAAAGTTAGGCAATGTGTTGCATGTGGAAATGAAAACCACACTGTTAATCAATGCTTCAAACTAAAATCGGCTAATACTGAACCCTCTGATTCTATGTCCATGGATGGCATATTCGGAGAAGAAGGACTTCCTACTGGCAGACCTCAAGTCACCGAGGTCTACATTGACCTCAATGACTCTATTCAGAGAGAACTACAATCACTGCAGCAGGCCGTCATTGTTGATGGCTCCTCTGTCCCCGAAAAGATGAGAGACAACCTTAAATCTATGTTGATGGATGCTTACAACTGGCCTCACTCATTCAACCTTGCTCACTTCTCTGAGAAGAAATACATTCTAATGCTCCCTCCCTCTGTGAAGAGATACAATTTTCTCAAGGCCAGACTTTACTCCATTTATAAAGCTGGCTTTACTCTCTATCCATGGTCCATCAAGCTTAACTCTCAACCTTCTGTAACCCCTTTCAAGGTTTGGATCCAACTCATTAATCTGCCGGAGTTTTGTTGGACAAAAGAAACAATTACTCTCATTCTCTCTTCTTTTGGTAAATTAGTGGCTCATGGATCCCTCACTGAGGTTGAAACACTAGAATGCCTCCCTGTAGCAATTGAAGTTACTGATCTCTCTCTTATTCCCCGTACTCTGAAGTTGATTTTTCAAGCTAGATCATTTATGGTTCAAATTCTAGTGGATTGTAGGAAAGAACTCTACCCTCATTCAATACCAGTAAGGGCTAGTGGGAGTCCGACCACAATTCATCTGGATGCCTCTTCTCCGCAGCGACAGATTCTACAGAACACTCCCATTGAAGAACATAAATCTATCTCTGGGGAGGAAGAAGCTGAGAAAGAAGCCTATCTGGCTGATCAAGCGAATGAAGCTACTAAGAAAATTTTGCCGGGATCGGGACCAGAACGTTGGTCTCGATCATCCGCAGGCACGGAAGAGAGGTATGTTTATAACAAATCTCCTTCGAAAAGATCAATGGAGGAGGCAAGAGCAAGAGTTTTTGCTTTTGATCAGCCTCCATCTTCACCACCTCTGTTAAATGATCCTTGGACCTCGCCACGACAAGAGACGCCTCTGGACCAGTCACCTGCAAGAAATAGCCAGTCATCATCTATTCTCACCACACCAGAGGCACGAAACCCTCGTAGTGTCAGACAGACTGACACACCGGTCTCCATTCTGACTTCAAAAAATAATTTCAATGCTGAATCCTCAAACCCTAGAAAGATGCTGGAATTGTCCGGTATTGAGGGTAATGGAGGTGATGATACGATAATGGACAGGTCCATTCAGACAAATATCTCTGATAAACTGTTGGATATGGGAGAGAATGATGAGGTGTCTGGGGAATTGAGAGTTGGTGCTTCTGACACTCAACAGTCCGATGACTCTACACTCCCTCTCACTGAGTATGCTGACCAGACAATCCAGATGTTGACTATGTCATCCAACGATGTGATGCCATGCGGCGAGTCTGGCAGCCATAACGGCTCACTCTTCACTCAAGGTTTGAATTCATCTTATTCTATCATTCTGTCACCTTCAAACAATCACAAAGAGACAACTACTCCTCTCCCATTAATTCAGTCGTGCATCAATGATGATAACACATCCATTCCCTCATTTAATGCTCCCATTACATCTCTCATTCAAAGATCTAAGAAAAATACTTCAAAATCTTTCACCATCCCTACCACATCTTTGTTTCACCAAACTGTGACAAAAAATATTTTAATGGAAAAAAATATAACCCTCGCAAGCAAAAAGTTAAAGTTAAAAAAAAATCTGAAGGATAGCTCTAATACTCTTGTCTTCTCTGCTAAAACTAATTTGACTAAAACTAAATCTGTTGATAAACAAGGGTTAAGGAGAAGTTCTAGAAAGAAAAAACCGGTTCAGCTATTCTCTGGTTTAATTATCACTCCTCCTAAACACAAAAACAAACAAAAAAACCCAAAATCTGTACAAGAACAAGCTGCTAAAATAGGCTTGCTATCTGAGTTGGAACATGAAAGGCTTCTGATCACTCCTATTAATGACCCCCTTGTGTCTAAAATTGAAAACTTTGTAGGCATGGATCAGAATGGGAAACTCAACCATCATGGCCGTTCTTTTGACAAAAGAGCTCCCTCTAAGGCTGCGGAGGTCTCTACCTCTCTAGCATCCTCCTCTGATGAGGAGGAATACTAGACTAAGTTGTCTTTCTCTCACTTTTGTTGTATGTGGGTTCTATCACCATACAAATAACTATCTTTTAGTTCCTGGTTTGCTTTTGTTCTCTTGCTCTTTTCCAGTGTTTGTTTTATGATGAATACATTAAAGTTATCTAAATTTGAACTTTTAACATGGAATGTTAGAGGTCTGGGTTCTGCTGAAAAATGTAATGTTATTCGTGATTCTGTTAGATTCAGTAAGTGTAAAATAGCTTGCTTCCAAGAAACTAAATGGCCGCATACTGACTTATTTAAAATATCTCTAATTGCACCTAGCTATCTCAAAAATTTCACTGCAAATAATTCTGTAGGATCTAAAGGTGGCACTCTCATCCTCTGGTCAAACTTTTATACAGTTCTGAATTCTTTTAATACTCAACACTGCTCAAATGTTCCGTTACAAGACTCCGCCACTAAACAATCTTTTTTGGTCACCAATGCTTATGGTCCGACTGAGGACAATGAAAAGAGTGACTTTCTGTTAGAATTGGCCCAAATTAAATCTAACAATATTGACATGCCATGGTTATTGGTGGGTGATTTTAATTTGCTCAGACAAAGGAATGAAACTACTTCTGCTTCTTTTAACACTACCATATCTATTGAATTCAACCAATTGATCTTCGAACTCGATCTGGTTGAAACTCCGTTGAGAGGTAGGGCCTTTACTTGGTCCAATAAAAGACCAACCCCATGCCTTTCTAAATTGGATCGTGCTTTCCTTTCACCACACTTCATCTCGTCTAATCTGACTGCCACCCTAGTCGATCTTCCCTCAACTACCTCTGGTCACTCTCCTCTTCTTCTCTCTCTCAAACCTCAAAACATCACTCGCAATAGTAGATTCTGGATGGAATTACACTGGTTCAAAAGAAATGACTTTCTTGAATTAGTCAATCATTCTTGGAATGAACCGACATATTCCACTCTCTCCTCAAAGAACTATCTCATTAAAATGAATAGATTAAAGAGAGAGCTCAAGAAATGGGCCAACTTAGTGTTTGCTGGATGGAACACAGCCCTATCTAGAGCAAAATGGATTATTCAGATTCTAGACAGATTGGAGGAAAGTAGAACCCTAACTAATTCGGAATTTAGTTTGAGACTTCGACTCAAAACACTCATTCATGAGTTAGCTAATCTAAAGGAACGTAAATGGCAACAACGTGCTTCATGCCGTTGGATAAAAGATGGGGACAAAAACACGGCATATTTTCATGCTATTGCTTCTATGAAAAATAAATCCAACTTCATCACAAGTCTTAAATTGTCTGAAGACTCTCCTCATCACCTAGAGTCATCATCGGACATTCTGAATGCTTTCTACTCCCGATTTAAAAATCTCCTGGGTTACACTTCCTCCCAACCAAATACACACAACAATCATAACCTAGACTTCTTGACCTCTCATTCAAATTCTCTGACCGGCCTTGCATCGCCTATCTCAGAAGATGAAGTAAAAAGCGTTATTGATGAACTTCCAAATGGGAGGTCATCGGGACCTGATGGAATCCCCTCTGAATTTTTCAAAATATTTTGGACGCTAATTAAAAGTGACATAATGTGGGTAGTTGAGGACTTCTCAAAGAATTCTCTTGACTTATGGAGGCTTAATGAAGCGTCCATCACAATGATCCCTAAAGTTGAAGGAGCCAACCTCATTAATCACTTCCGGCCAATAAGTGTCTTATCTGCGCCTATCAAAATCATTTCCTCCCTCTTGACCAAGCGTCTTCAACCTCACATGGAATACCTTATTCATCCTAATCAATCTGCCTTCATTAAAAAAAGATCTATCACTGAATCCTTTCTGGTTGCCAGAGAACTCGCATCTTTCGCACATAAGGTTAAGATACCCTCCATTTTATTCAAAATCGATTTCAAAAATGCTTTCGACTCGGTCAAGTGGGAATTCTTATTTTTGTTGATGCGCATTAGAGGCTTCCCTCAACTTTGGATCCTTTGGATTAAAAACTTGTTCAAATCTTCTTCATCTTTCTTGAAGATTAACAATCTTGAAAGTCAAGCTTTCTTTCACTCAAGGGGGGTTCGTCAGGGTGACCCTCTTTCTCCCCTATTATTTAATCTGGTAGTAGATGTGTTACAATCTATGATGGTACAAGTTCAACCTTTGATGTCTCTAACATCATGTTATTTCACCACAAATTTTACAATTTGCGGATGACACAACTTACTTCGCTGAAGCATCTCCTCACAATCTGAAAATTTTTGTGACAGTGCTACAATGCTTTGGTGAAATGTCTGGCCTACTCATTAATAATGTAAAAAGTACATTTTCGACATTCCTAATACCGGATGAGTATTCTTCTATTCTGTTAAACATCCTGGGTTGCGCGAAGAAATCTTTACCAATAAGATACCTAGGGTTACCCCTCACTATAGTGAAACCAAAAAAACACCTCTTCATTCCTCTTCTGAATAAAGTGCAAAAACGTCTGGCCGGATGGAAAGGACGAATGCTCTCTTATGGAGGGAGACTCATCCTTGTTCAATCTGTCCTTGGACCCATTCTGAATTATTACATGCAGGTTATGAGGGTACCCATGTGGTTCATCTTACAATTCGAAAGAATAGCTAGGTGCTTTCTTTGGAGAGGTGATAAAAAATGTTATGGGGGTCACTGTCTCGTGGCATGGGACCGTGTAGTCATGCCTAAAGAATGTGGAGGATTGGGCATTTTGGATATTGAGAAGCAAAATTTTGCTATGTAGCTCAAGTGGCTTTGGCTAGCTAACTCGAACAATGACAGTCCATGGAAAAACATCTTACAAATTTTGTATGGACCTAACTCATTATCATCTGCATTTCTAATAAAAATAATAAATTAACCTCGTCGCTCAATAATTTTGACTTCTTGGACTTATAACTCATGATGCATTAACATTTTTTGCACTCAAAACATATGCGGCACTTATACTTATCTGGCGGCCATGGCATCTCGAGCGGTGTGCAGCACTTTTACTTATTTGTCGGCCACGGCATCTCGAGTCATGTGCGGCACTTTTATTTATTTGGCGGCCACGGCAAATAAAGTAATCTTACAAAGCACTGTTGTAGAAGCATAATATGAAGATGGCTATATACGTGAAGGCCCCCTTGATTCAACATTGTGATGTGTTTCCATTTTTGTTTTTCATGACAGAGGGCACCATTACTTATTTGCTTAGAAATTGTGCACTTGGTCATTGTACTTGACATCCTTCTTATTACTTTGTTTCACAAAAGCCAAGTCACAAACTTGATTTCATAATCCGAGAATCATTTCGCGCAGATACCATTTCATTATCCCCGGAAGCCGGATGTAACTGTGACACGACATATTTGTCGTGCTAAGCGACATACACCAAATTTAAGTCATCGTAAAATGAATCTGGACTCACAAATTACCCGTCTATTCCATCAAGTACGTCATTGACATCGCTACGGTAAACCTGCTACACGGATTGCTTGATGCAACAAGAACACATCGAACAGATGATGACCTCAAAAGATGAATCTAATGACTACTAAGAGAGAGATGATTTTCTTATTACGAGGAAGTAATTTTCTTTTTGTTGGAAGAGACTACATGAGACAGAGATGATCTTTGATGGCTGCCGATAGAAGGAAATGAATGATATTTATAAAAGGAAGTATCCAATAAGACCAGATAATCTCCACACCCGCTTTCATTTCTTCTCTTCCGATTAAATGAAAATACATGCCACTAATGCATGAATGGCAATTAATTAGTGACCTTTATTGTTTATTTTTTCTTTCTTTCTCATGATCTTACAAAAATGAGAAGACAACTTAAAATGAATGAGGCTTAACAAGGAAAATGAGTGAGACTTAAATTTGGTGTATGTCCTTCGAAATTTAGAAAGTTGGATGGAACAAGAATATACTACGAATACACTCACAATAACAGGAAATGAAATACTTATCAGACTGTTCGAGGGACCGATCGATCATCTTTCGTTACACCTCAAAAACAATTTAAGCTTTAAGGCACAACAAGTAAAATAATATTGCGACAAATACCAAATATAATATAATTTATAAATCAACATAGACTTAATTTCTAATAAAAACAATAAATTAACCTCGTCGCTCAATAAGTATGACTTCTTGGACTTATAACTCATGATGCATTAACATTTTCTACACTCGAAACATATGCGACACTTATACTTATCTGGCGGCCACGGCATCTCGAGCCGTGTGCGGCACTTTTACTTATTTGTCGGCCACGGCATCTCGAGTCGTGTCCGGTACTTATATTTATTTGGTGGCCACGGCAAACAAAGTAATCTTACAAAGCACTGTTGTAAAAGCACAATATGAAGATGGCTATACACGTCAAGGCCCCCTTGATTCAACCTAGTGATGTGTTTTTATTTTCGTTTTTCATGACAGAGGGCACCATCTTTTATTTGCTTAGAAATTGTGCACCTGATTATGTACTTGTCATCCTTCTTATTACTTTGTATCACAAAAGCCAAGTCACAAACTTGATTTCGTAATCCGAGAATCGTTTTGCTCAGATACCATTTCGTTACACCCAGAAGCCGGATGTAACCGTCACACGACATATTAGTCGTGCTAAGCGACATACACCAAATTTAAGTCATCGTAAAATGAATATGGACTCACAAATTACCCGTCTATTCCGTCAAGTACGTCATTTACATCGTTACGGTGAACCTGCTACACGGATTGCGTGATTCAACAAGAACAAATCAAACAGATGATGACCTCAAAAGACGAATCTAATGACGTACTAAGAGAAAGATGATTTTCTTATTAGGAGGAAGTAATTTTCTTTTTGTTTGAAGAGACTATATGAGACAGAGATGATCTTTGATGGCTGCCGAGAGAAGGAAATGAATGATATTTATAAAAAATCCAATAAGACCTGATAATCTCCACACCCACTTTCATTTCTTCTCTTTCGATTAAATGAAAATACATGCCACTAATGCATGAATGACAATTAATTAGTGACCTTTATTGTTTATTTTTTCTTTCTTTCTCATGATCTTACAAAAATCAGAAGACAAATTAAAATGAGTGAGGCTTGACAAGGAAAATGAGTGAGACTTAAATTTTTTTTTTTTTTTTTTTTGATGCTCGGTAGGCGATTGCCTACTGAGATTTTCGTTTAAAAAGAAAGAAAAAGTTTTGTTACAATACTGCCTTATGGGTAGACAGTTATCTGAACCCTGAGACTAGAGTAATATTACAAGGTAATGAGAAGAAAATTTAGACCAAAGATGTCTAATAAGTCGAACAGAAAAGTCAATCCTAAAAGAACAGAGATTTTAGCCATTGTCTCTCCAACGCCGTGCTTCTTGAATCGCGAGACAGCAGGTTACGCTCGGAGGAGCCTTCTTGTTGTTGAAGACTCTCTGATTGCGTTGTTTCCACAACATCCAACAACCTGCAGCCCATTGAGTATCCCAGAATTTTTTCTCTGTGATCGTCAGCTTAGTCAGCCGCACTCTCAACCAGAAAGATATTGGTGAGTCATCAGCAGGAAGTGAGGGTGCGGAGAGCTGATTCCAGAACCGCATTGAGTAAGTACAATGTAGGAATAGGTGAACTGTAGATTCCATCAAGCCACCAGAGCATAGGGTGCATGTAGAGATGCTAGACCAACCCTTCCTAACCAGATTATGTTGGGTTGGTAGTCGGTTCAGACCTAAGAGCCAGAGAAAGAATCGAATTTTCATCGGAATTTTGATCTTCCAAACCTTGGCATTCCAATATGATTTTCGATTGGTTTTGAAGAAGAATTTGTAAGAGGAATTGGCAGAGTATAACCCATCAGATGTCCATCTCCATTTAGGGTTATCAGATGCACTGGAGAGTGTAGTAGAGTTGAGGATGGTGAGCAACCTGGCCGCTTGATCGGAGATGATCAAGTTGTTGGAAAGGAGGAGAGGTGAAAGATCCCAATTAGAGTTGATAACTTGACACACCGAAGCCATTTTGTTATTAGACCAATGATAAACATCTGGGAATTCTCTAACAAGTGGAATATCATCAATCCATACATCCAACCAGAATGATGTTCTATCTCCCGACTCAATAAACATTCGAGTGGATAGTTTAAAGATGGGAAGTAAAGAAAGAAGTTCTTTCATGAAGAAATGTATGTTGATTTATAAATTATGTTATATTTGGTATATGTAGCAATATTATTTTACTTGTTGTGCGTTAAAGCTTAAATTGGTTTTGAGGTGTAACGAAAGATGATCGATCGGTCCCTCGAACGGTCTGTTAAGTATTTCATTTTCTGTTATTGTGAGTGTATTCGTAGTATATTCTTGTTCCATCCAACTTTCTAAATTTCGAAGGACATACACCAAATTTAAGTCTCACTCATTTTCCTTGTCAAGCCTCACTCATTTTAAGTTGTCTTCTGATTTTTGTAAGATCATGAGAAAGAAAGAAAAAATAAACAGTAAAGGTCACTAATTAATTGTCATTCATGCATTAGTGGCATGTATTTTCATTTAATCGAAAGAGAAGAAATGAAAGCAGGTGTGGAGATTATCTGGTCTTATTGGATACTTCCTTTTATAAATATCATTCATTTCCTTCTCTCGGCAGCCATCAAAGATCATCTCTGTCTCATGTAGTCTCTTCCAACAAAAAGAAAATTACTTCCTCCTAATAAGAAAATCATCTTTCTCTTAGTACGTCATTAGATTCGTCTTTTGAGGTCATCATCTGTTCGATTTGTTCTTGTTGAATCACGCAATCCGTGTAGCAGGTTCACCGTAACGATGTAAATGACGTACTTGACGGAATAGACGGGTAATTTGTGAGTCCATATTCATTTTACGATGACTTAAATTTGGTGTATGTCGCTTAGCACGACTAATATGTCGTGTCACGATTACATCCGGCTTCCGGGGATAATGAAATGGTATCTGCGCGAAATGATTCTCGGATTATGAAATCAAGTTTGTGACTTGGCTTTTGTGAAACAAAGTAATAAGAAGGATGTCAAGTACAATGACCAAGTGCACAATTTCTAAGCAAATAAGTAATGGTGCCCTCTGTCATGAAAAACAAAAATGGAAACACATCACAATGTTGAATCAAGGGGGCCTTCACGTATATAGCCATCTTCATATTATGCTTCTACAACAGTGCTTTGTAAGATTACTTTATTTGCCGTGGCCGCCAAATAAATAAAAGTGCCGCACATGACTCGAGATGCCGTGGCCGGCAAATAAGTAAAAGTGCTGCACACCGCTCGAGATGCCATGGCCGCCAGATAAGTATAAGTGCCGCATATGTTTTGAGTGCAAAAAATGTTAATGCATCATGAGTTATAAGTCCAAGAAGTCATAATTATTGAGCGACGAGGTTAATTTATTGTTTTTATTAGAAATTAAGTGTATGTTGATTTATAAATTATGTTATATATGGTATATGTAGCAATATTATTTTACTTGTTGTGCCTTAAAGCTTAAATTGGTTTTGAGGTGTAACGAAAGATGATCGATCGGTCCCTCGAACGGTCTGTTAAGTATTTCATTTTCTGTTATTGTGAGTGTATTCGTAGTATATTCTTGTTCCATCCAACTTTCTAAATTTCGAAGGACATACACCAAATTTAAGTCTCACTCATTTTCCTTGTCAAGCCTCACTCATTTTAAGTTGTCTTCTGATTTTTGTAAGATCATGAGAAAGAAAGAAAAAATAAACAATAAAGGTCACTAATTAATTGTCATTCATGCATTAGTGGCATGTATTTTCATTTAATCGAAAGAGAAGAAATGAAAGCGGGTGTGGAGATTATCAGGTCTTATTGGATTCTTCCTTTTATAAATATCATTCATTTCCTTCTCTCGGCAGCCATCAAAGATCATCTCTGTCTCATGTAGTCTCTTCAAACAAAAAGAAAATTACTTCCTCCTAATAAGAAAATCATCTTTCTCTTACTACGTCATTAGATTCGTCTTTTGAGGTCATCATCTGTTCGATTTGTTCTTGTTGAATCACGCAATCCGTGTAGCAGGTTCACCGTAACGATGTAAATGACGTACTTGACGGAATAGACGGGTAATTTGTGAGTCCATATTCATTTTACGATGACTTAAATTTGGTGTATCGCTTAGCACGACTAATATGTCGTGTCACGGTTACATCCGGCTTCCGGGTGTAACGAAATGGTATCTGAGCGAAACGATTCTCGTATTATGAAATCAAGTTTGTGACTTGGCTTTTGTGAAACAAAGTAATAAGAAGGATGTCAAGTACAATGATCAAGTCCACAATTTCTAAGCAAATAAATAATGGTGCCCACTGTCATGAAAAACGAAAATAGAAACACATCACAAGGTTGAATCAAGGGGGCCTTCACGTGTATAGCCATCTTCATACTGTGCTTCTACAACAGTGCTTTGTAAGATTACTTTATTTGCCATGGCCGCCAAATAAATAAAGTGCCGCACACGACTGATAAGTATTTCATTTTCTGTTATTGTGAGTCTGTATTCGTAGTATATTCTTGTTCCATCCAACTTTCTAAATTTGGAAGGATGAAATTTCTCTAAGGGAGAGAGAATGCTATATTTCATATTTTTCAAAAATAGAAAAAAATTACAAATTAAATAAATTGGATTAAATCATAATTATGAAAATTTATTTGGCTTTTATGTAATTCTTCTATCATTTACTTCCTTGGACGGCATTTAATAGAATGAAAAGAAACGAAAGCGGGAGTGAAGATTATCAGTTCTTATTGGAGTACTCCTTGTATAAATATCATTCATTTCCTTCTCTCGGCAGCCACCAAAGATCATCTCTGTCTCATGTGGTCTCTTCAGACAAAAAGAAAATTACTTTCCTCCTAATAAGAAAATCGTCTTTCTCATAGTACGTCATTAGATTTATCTTTTGAGGTCATCGTCTGTTAAATGTGTTCTTATTGAATCAGGCAATCCGTGTAGCAGGTTCACCGTAGCGATGTAAATGAGGTACTTGATGGAATGGACGGATAATTTGTGAGTCCAGATTCATTTTGGGATTACTTAAATTTGGTGTATGTCTCTTAGCACGACTAATATGTCGTGTCGCAGTTAAATCCGGCTTCGGGGTATAACACTTAGGGGTGTAAATGGTTCAAATATGATGCGGATAGTGCTCTTACCGTATCCGTAACCATATTTTTTCTGGATTCGGATACGAATACAGATAGACCTAGATACGGATACGATTCGGATATTAAACGGATATCGATATGGTTCGGATATCCCGGATACGGATATGAATACGGACTCATTTCGGATTATTAAAACGGATATTCTAATATATAGTCCGATATATTATTTCAAAACTCGACTTTGCTAGATTGCTATATAAAAATAGATTTTAAAGGAAAAAGAAAAAATAGAACTAGTTCGATATAATAACCATACTAAAACAAAAATATCACAACTTCGGTAGCTAGGATTTTGTTAGATGGAGAGGGAGTTAAAATATGTCTATGTTAAATGTAGCGATTAAAGAAGAATAAAAAAAGATAAAAACTAAGTTGTCAAATAAGAGGAAAGAAATACAAGAAGATGAATTAAAAGGAAATTTGGGAAGATGGAAAATAATATGATTGTGAAATAATAATAAAAAATTAATACTTAATGGATATAGATTCAACGTTGAGATTTATCAAAATGGATATCCGAATAGAAATATTATCCGGATACGGATAATATCCGTATCCATATCCTTATCCGTCTCATAAAATAGATATTATATCCGTATCCATATCCGTATAAATTATCCGTATCCGTCTCCGACGGATATTTTTATTCAGATATGGATATTTTACGGATACGATACGTTTCGGTTCGATTATTATCTGCCCCGTTTATACCCCTAATAACACTAACATTTGTCTTGCCTTGTGTAGCTTGGACGTACTCAAAGTTTTCTATCAAATCTGTTAGTTGAACCTACAAGAACTGTTATTTGTGAAAAAAATCTAGTTTTATTTATTAGTAATATGTGAAAAAAAATGGTAAATGGGACCGTTTGTCAGTGGTAGTCGGGGATGATTGGGGGATGGTGGGGGGCTCTATATACTTTTCCTTCACTAAATATTCCCATCCTTAAAATAGAAAAAGTTACTATTGCTAACTGTTGTTTATACCACAGTTAGACCGTGAAACGAAAAAGAAATAGCTGAAGAATTGAAAGTCAGTATCAGACCAAACGGAGGCTTAAAATCAAGTAATGAGGCTAATTTTTTGTATCTTCCTTTTGTTTATTAATTATTATTTAAGATGGAGAGACCCTACGATAACCTAGTTTTTGTCTAGTATTAACTAGTTGTACTTGCCTAGGTTATATATCTATATCTATATCTATTATGTTGTATTTTATTGAATGTTGCCGGTGATGATTACACATACTTAACTAGTGATACTATAGGATTTCAGTCATTCCTCATTTTGATCTCTCTCTGTGAGAGAAGTTAAAACAGTTATATCAGCTGTTGCATTGAAGATCCGGGCGTCATTTTGTATTTACCAATGGAACTTGAAAGTTATGAATATCTTGTTTTTTTTTTTTTAACCATCTGGTATGATTCAAATTGTCTTTCAGTTGAATAGATTTTCATTTAAAGTTTTTTGTTTTAACTATTTCTTTTTAAGAAACGGTTACCAGCAATACAAAAACTTGAATATATACTATTGAAACAAACAAATAACTGTTATGAATATAATTAATGTGGATGTCCATTACTTGGCCCCTAAGCAAAGATAAATTAGAAAATGCTTATAAGAATGGAAGGAGTCATGGCAGGATATTTATTACTGTATATTCTATTGTATTTAGGTTAGATTATTTTCTTTATTGTAATTCTAAATCAGGCAAGAGATTTCTTGGCCAGCACTCACCCTCTACTATATAAAGAGAGCAGTGGCTATTGTATTCTTAATCCACAATTCAATGAAATTCTCTCCTTCCAATTCTCTCTTTTATTATTCTTTTGTTCTTTATTTTATAACACGTTATCAGCACGACTCTACAATAAGCATTTGAAGTTCTAAATAACATAACTGAAAATCTGCTTCAGAAGGTACAATTTCAAATTATTAATATTTCATTATATTATTTATTTTGGATTTCTTTTATTCGATTTTTTTTTTCTTTTCTTGAAATTCGTTATTTTACGAGCTTTTTTTAAGTAACATATCTCTGCACCAGAAGTTGCAGATTCTCTTTATAGATCAATGCACCAGAAGTTGCTTGTTTAATTATTTTTATTTTGCAACCAGAAGTTGCGTGTTTATTTTTATTCACGCACCAGAAGTTGCTCGTTTAAGTTATTTTGTATGCACCAAGAGTTTCTTGTTTAATTATTTTTGCAACCAGAAGTTGCATGTTTATTTTTATTTACGCACCAGAAGTTGCTTGTTTAATTTTATTTACGCAACCAGAAGTTGCATGTTTATTTTTATTTATGCACCAGAATTTGTAAATATATTTATACACCAGAAGTTGTAAGTATATTTATGCACCAGAAGTTGCAAGTATATTTATTTTTATTCTATGTACATTTATTTTATGCATATTTACTTTTATGTACATTTATTTTACGCACATTTATTTTTATGCAAATTCACCTGTAGTTGCAATAATTTTTTTTCTTTTGCACACAAGCGGCAAAATTTATTTTATGCACCATAAGTTGCAAAATATAGCACCAGTAGTTGCAAGAATATAAATCAGAAATATTGCCTAAATCTCGAAGATCAACTCTCAAATAATAATTTGAAAAAAAATGAAGAACATATATTAAATAATGTTACTCCTTACCTTTTATCTTGCTCTTGAAGCAGCAACAAGATGAAGAGAGTTATAAGATATATTGAAAACCAATATCATATCTTATTGTGAAAAAGCAAACTAATGAGTTGTAAAAGAAGAAATTATGAAACTTGTCTAAATAATTGCATTCAATTCCCAGAAGTGAATGTTGCAAAATAATGACATAAATGAGACTAATGCCAGAAGTCATTACAAGAAAATCACATAAGACAATGAGAAGATACAACAAGATATTAGTTGTAATTGATTCCAAAATATGTATTTTTGATGTTGTATAAAAGAGCATTGGTTAAGTACCTGTTGTACACCAAAATATTTTGTCGAATTCTATAAAGTCTCTTTAAAAGAAAAAAAAATTATGGTTAATTATGATTATAATTGAAAACCATTTCAGTAAGCTCTTAAATATTACATAAGACTTTTAGGCGGACTTCCTTGACCATATATTTATTCAATTTATTTTATTTATTTGTGGAATCCAAAATGTCTGTCATATGTCCAGCAGACATTGAACAACTAAAATAATAATTAGAAATTGAAAGACAGGTATTAATATAATACCATGTATTGTAAATGTAATTTAAGACTCCAGAAGAGTTACCATTTTGTTGCCTGTATATAATAGATAATGCTTTAAAATTGTAAATTACTGTTTCTTGTATATAAGCAAAATAATGAATTTTCATTAAAATGAAAAATCACGAATTCCGTGCAATTGGTTCCGCATCATTCCCAGAAGTGAATACATATACAAGTCGTGATTATTAATATGGATGCTGACGTGTAAGAGGTCAAGGTCGAAATTATAATTGTGACTGTGATGATTATATTAAGAAAAACACACAAGAAAGCGGAAAGAACACACAAAATGGTCTAAAAATTTATGTGGTAGTAAAGGACATTTGATATGTCTCTATGTATGCCCTAGAATCTTGTGAAGGTTTATTAAGCCGTCTTAAAAGCAAAGAGAAATATTCATTAGAACAACATGCAGCTTTTCTATTGATTTGTATTATGAAGGACTAATACAATTAAGTCAGATTTATTAGTAAACCAGAAGTTTATTGACTTAAAACTTATTTATGCTTCTGCATATTAGATTTCGTCCAGTCGAAAAGTAATTTTATAATTTGACATGAACTTGAAGTTCACTAATTAGAAAATCAATTTTATCATTAAACATGAACCAGAAGTTCAATAATTTGAAAAGTAATTTTATAATATGACGTGAACCAGAAGTTCACTAGTTCGAAGAGAAATTTCATGATTTGGCATGAAACAAAAGTTAACAAATCTCGGAGCAATGATGATGCAAATAATCACATAGAATTCAAATATGCATCAATTAAAGAACCAGAAGTTTTATCAAATGAATTTTCATGTGCTGCATGTTATCAAAGGAGAATTAATTGTTAGACATCACAAATCAGGGTTGGGAATAAATCACCCAATTTCCTTGAGCGTATTAATCGAAATATATGTGGCCCTATTACTCTTTCATGTGGACCATATAGATATTTTATGGTATTAATAGATGCATCTATTAGATAGTCACATGTACATTTATTTAATCTCGAAATATTGTATTTGCGAGATTGCTTGCTCGAATATTCTAATCAAGATAATAATTTCTGGATCGTACAACTAAGAAAAATCGTCTTGATGATGATCAGTTGGCTACATCCCAAGTAATAATTGACTATTGTATGTTGATTTAGATTATAGTTGAGCATTGGCCCACAAACGCACTTAGAATGATCTAACATCATATCTTGTTAAGCGATTATAATTAATCGTTGGCCCCTAATAATAAAATGAAAGCTCGTCTTTTGATTGAGGCCATGAAATGATATATACTACAGCACTAATTAGAGTAAAGCCAACATTTTATAATAAGTACTCCCCATTATAATTTGTGACCGGCCTGCAGCCGAGTAAATACTATTTAAAATCTTTTGGATGTGTAATATTTGTTCCGGTAGCTCCACCGCAACGCACAAAAATGGGTCACAAATAAAAGTCGGGCATATATGTTAAGTTAAATTGCCCTGCATAATTTGATATCTTGAACTTCATCACACAAAATTATTCACTACATCTTAATTCGGATGGATATCCCTGGAGGATCATCCAAAAACACACCTGAAATGTGTTAGATGTTTGTAGACAAAATTCCAGAAGAAAGAATTAAATGAATACCAAAGTGATTATTGTGAAACAAATCAAATATTAATGAATATGTTCAAGATATAATAGACAATGAAAGTCCTGAAGAACTTGATTAATAATTAATGATAACATTAGGGGGAGAGAAACAAGAGCTGAAAAACATAAGTTATAACTTATATGGAATGCATCATTAATATCTTTCACTTAGATCCTCTAACAAGTTAATATGAACTAGAAGTTTATAAATTTATTAATGTGAAACAACATGTAATTATATTATTTATATTGATGCAAAAATGATATTCCAGCATTTAGTGCTCATTGAGATACCCTTGGATAATTCTATGTTTGAGATATGCCAGGAGCAGGGTCGACCGATCGGTTCCAATGATAAAGATCCAAGGAAGAATAAAAGAGCATGATAAGAAAGTTGGCTTGAAGTTATCAATACTTCAAAAGAAATGAATTCTTCTGAAAAGAATATTGATGATAAAAGAGTAGAAGACAATGACGAGCAAATTACCCCAGAAGAGGTTTAGGTACCTAACAATATTGAAAATAATGAGATCTCAATAAATTATGTCTCTACTAGAATAAATATGGAACCGAAATAAAATTGTGATTAATCAAAATTTAGTTATGCAATTGCAATTGATTTATAAATGAAAATGAGGATCTAGAATTAAAATTATTTGTATAATGTCGACGGATAAAGTATTGGCCAAATCGAAAGATGTGATTAAAGCATCATTATTTTCACTAGTGAAATATAAAATTGTGGACATGTAGTCCAAACACCTGGCGTTGTATAACGGTAACTATAAGCGGGTATAACTTATAAGAGGGTGTTTTAAGAATATGTAATGAAAAATTAAATTGTGATAAGCAATTATATTTCTAATTTTATCGTCCCTGGAGGACTCGTTAACTTAGTAGCAAATTATTCATATCTCATTTGATTGCAATATATTAATGAAAATCCCTGAAGGATTTAGAATGCCTGAAGCATTTCAAACTCTCGAGAGATTTAATCTATTAAATTACAAAGATCTTTGTACTAATTAATGCAATATTGAGATATGTGATAAAATCGCTATAACAAATGTTTGTTGAATGAATGTTATGTAATTGATCAAAATTACGTTTAGGAAACTATATATTTACCTTTTGAATGTTGATATATATTGATGATTTAAAATCTTATGGTACTCTCGAAGAGCTCCAAAAGCTACCATATTATTCAAAAGAATATAAGATTAAATTCTTTAAGGCATAAAATATTATCTTGAATCATAAATTGAATATTATTTCCCTGAAGGAGTTATTGTTTCACAATCCATCTATTACAATGATATAATGTGGAGAAATCGCATCCATTAAGATCATCAAGATAACTTGTTTGATGTATTGACAATTGAAATAAAGGATGCTGAGTTATTTCATGCATGAGCATGATGATTGTGAAATGAATATTTAACGAATCTCCTCAAATAATAATCCAGCAGATCTCTTCTTAAGCATATATTACAGAGATTGAACTTTGTCATCTCACATATAGTTGCATATATGAGGGGGAGAAATAATATGCACTGACCTCTTTTTCCCTTGTCTATGGTTTTTGTCCCAATGGGTTTTCCTAGCAAGGTTTTTAACGAGGCAGCTTTTGTGCGTAATATATAGAATGATGATGCACTCTTTTTCCTTCACTAGGATTTTTGCCCATAGGGTTTTACCTAGTAAGGTTTTAACGAGGCATATTTAATATATGAAATAATGAGAAATAATGATAATACGCGATGCACTCTTTTTTCCTTAACCAAGGTTTTGTCCTACTAGGTTTTCCTTATAAGTTTTTTAATGAGGCAACTTCTAATGCGTATGAAAGATAAAATATGGACATCCAAGGGGGAGTGTTATGAATATAATTAATGTGGATGTCCATTACTTGGCCCCTAAGCAAAGATAAATTAGAAAATGCTTATAAGAATGGAAGGAGTCATGGCAGGATATTTATTACTGTATATTCTATTGTATTTAGGTTAGATTATTTCCTTTATTGTAATTCTAAATCAGGCAAGAGATTTCTTGGCCAGCACTCACCTTCTACTATATAAAGAGAGCAGTGGCTATTGTATTCTTAATCCACAATTCAATGAAATTCTCTCCTTCCAATTCTCTCTTTTATTATTCTTTTGTTCTTTATTTTATAACAATAACTACCTACTATTGAAAATTGCACATTTTGAGTTTTTATGACTTTCTAAGACTTGACAGGATTGTTTATTATATGGGTCCAGATATGGAGTACCAGTATTTTGGAGCGCCCAGCAACGCCCGATTACAAAAAATTATGATGAAATTACAAAAAAGTATATTTATAAATACAAAATGTATAGTGGAACTACAAAAAGATATATTTGTAAACACAACAAGCTATATCCAGGTGCAAATATGTATATGTGTACAGCTAAAAACTGTATGGTAGCGCTTCTGGACACTCCGAATAATTTCTCTCATTATATGCCACTGGAATTTGAGTTGTTATGAGTCTGAACTAGAAATTGTTTATTTTGTGTCACCGTGTCAAAATGACAATTTTCCTTTAATAGCATACAAATACATTAAAAACTTCATGTTGTACTATGTGATACATGTTAGTGAGAATTTTATCTATTATATTGACCCACTAATTAAAATTGAGTTCATCTTCCATACCCCAAAATTTAGTGAGAATTTTATCTATTATATTGACCCACTAATTAAAATTGAGTTCATCTTCCATTCCCCAAAATTTATTGTGTTTTTATTTTCTTTGTCCAAATGATGATGTAAAATTGTAAACTTATGTTATCTTTTTCTAATAATAAAATTTATTCATCTGCTTACTCTACTTTTTCCTTGTAGGATTAGTGCCCTAGGCCAAATGTATTTGTGCTAGGAAATGGATTATGTATTAAGACATTATTATTTATTCAATAAAAGTTGTTTCTTATATATCTGTGTGTATGGGTTGTGAGTGTAAATCTTATATCAACCAAGAATGACAATTCGGGTTCACATCATCAGAATACGTGATTCTGATAGTAGAACTGTGAACCAACGAATAACATTCTAAATTGTCCCTAGTGATATGTAAGATGTTTATAGAGATGGACATACTTCAAGTAAGAAGCTACATATCCACACTAGTATATTCGCATTTTGGATGATCATGTTCTGCTGATCATGGACATAGAGATGTCAAGTCTGGAATATAGGTACGTGTTAGAGAACACGTAATGGACTGACCACACTATGAGAATATGCATGGTATATGTCATTAGTGATTCTCATATGAATAGTGTGTTTGTTCCTACGACCTAAGGTCACTATGGATTTCTGTATGAGGAACTGTATACTTTAATATGATCTTACGTCATCCGTAACGGGATGATCATTAGGGTCATCATTAGGTATGCACTGAATCATGACGAGGAATGTGAGTGACCAAGATGGGATTTGTTCCTCTCGTTAAGAGGGAGATATCTCTGGGCCCCTTGATGAACTACGACTGAAGGAAATGCATGGCCATGCTCAAAATGGATTAACATGTGTTGTTAATATCATTTTGTATTTGTTCAGTCTAATTCTCGATCAGGAAAGAGACTTTGATCAAACTCAAGGATGACATAATTCCATACCTTGTGATCAAGACATATATCGTAGAACAAAAGGAATAAGCAAACGTCTATTCAGATAGGTTTATGATCGCTGATCATTTCATTTTACATGGGTAGTCATGACATCAGTCTAGAGGTTACTCATGACTTATGATCTTTAGAAGATCGTTGCCAGCATTAAATGGAATCTACACGGTCACAAAACAGTTATACATATGATGTATAAATTGGTGAACGAAATAATCAATTATTGGATAATTGATTGAACAAAACATTACCATTCCGTTCCCAACGGAATAGATATGTTAACTGAATTAACCTTAGCCGCCAAGTATTCCGTTATGAAAATACCTATTCCGTTGGCAACGGAATAGGCGCAGATTAGGGTTTTAGTTATGCTAACTGAGCAATCGTTTGCCTCTCTCTCTTTAGTATAAATAGAAGGGTATAGTCTCTCTATTAGATACACAATTCAGAAGCCTTAAAGGCCGTCTTTTACACAGTAAAGAGAGAGAAAGTCTTGGGAGATATTCGGAAAGTATTTCCGGACTTGTCTAGCCAAGTCCGGATATTCCGTCCGTTTGAAGTTCGCGTGGATACAAGTACAGGTTCTCTAACGTGAGAACTTGCGAGCGATCAATCTTCATCCCTAGGAGAAAGAAGGAGTTTTCGAGCCGAGCTTCATGAAGGAGTTTTTCGAGCCGAGCTTCAGGAAGGAGACGGTTGCGAGTCAGAAAAGTTCAGACCTACATCCGTTCTTCGTCTCACCGATCAGGAAGATCTGAGGCATAAAGTTTAATGGTTAATCTCGTACTTTTATTCCCTTAACGTAAATCCTAAGACGGGTTAAATCCATAGGTTCCGCTGCGCATGTAACGTACATGGTTATGGATTTCCCAACATTCCTAATACTAATTGGCTTTGGTACATCTTAATTAAGTCATGTTCTTATCTGAAGGCTTAAGCATATTTCTGAACAATGATATCTCATTCTAAAATGAAGGTTTCTGACACTACAGCCATTTGATCAATGTTGAGGGTTTCTCAAATAGAATCACATTGTATTCGTGCATCTAACTATCCGCTTTGTATTTGGAGCGATATGTTTAATAGTTCTTGTGCCTCTAGTTTCTAATTTCTATATCACAAGACCTTAACCTTCCATATTAAACAAAGCAAAATAGAATTAGAGAAAATATTAGTCCTGAAAAACTAAAAAAAATTTGTAATGGGCCATGCATATTATTCACAGAGACCTCGCTTTTAAAGATTTCTTTTTGTAGTACCAAAAAATGTTTCCTTAAGTAGTAAGCTAAACATTCATTTCACTAACTGGTCGTTCTTTACTTTACAATTTAATTAAGAAAAGTAAGCATACAGTCCACTAACATATCTAATGCATTCAATTACCAAGACAATATAATATATTTTTTGGTACAAAATAGAAACAATTTCATCTCTCCAAAAAACAAAAAAGAAAGTCTGTTAACGAAAACAACAATAACTGTACAATAATTCAATTCAGTACTGCAGTCTGGAGAAGTCTGCCAGAGGGAATTAAAATTGGGATTTCCAGTGATACCAAAAGATGCCTTGTTTTAACAGCAAGTACACACCAAAAATAAAGAAAGGAAAAGAAAGAGAAACAAAAATAAGAGCTTCTTCCTGGCTCCAAACACAACACATGAGAAACCAAAATAAGAGCTTCAGCTTCTTCCTGGCTACAAACACAACACATGCACTCTCATACAAAGCTGCTACCGTTCACTGTCTTCGTCCATTTCTGCAGCAGCAGGCAAAGTTATTGTATGGTCCGTCCCGTTTGTTCGTTATTTCCACATGCCTAGCAAACGAAGGCAGAAATGTATATATATAAGAAAAAAAAGTCAATACGGAAAAGCAGATGAGACTTTAGCACCTATTGTATATTAAAAGGGACAAAATATGATACCAGCATACCTTGTAAAATTCCTCTTGACCGCCTCCGTTAGACCAAACCATGAGCTTCTTCATCACAAGAAACATCACGAGGGGCAAAATGATCACGTGATAATCGAGACGAAAATTTCTGAACTTAGGCTCCAAGCCCATCAGCATATATACAAATTCCCAAGAGGAGAAATATTGTTCTCTTTCCTCACTACAAACATAAAATTCCTTCTTAAGTTCCACAGAGGCCACAGAACAACAATAACAGCAAGTCATGGCTCTATCATGCTCAAGGCAATGACACCTAAAAGCAAACTTTTGATAGTATTTGTTAAAGTCGGTGCCAAGGTAGAAGTTAGGGCGCGCCTTCCCCAAGAGCTCCCGGTACCTTTTCATAACAAGCGAGTCATACTGGTCTCGACTAGAACAAAAACTTTTGTTCCACTTCCAAAGACAGACATGCTCCTCCAAGTGGCCGACGTAGTGGTGGATCAACTCGAATCTAGAATTCCACCCTATATTCTGACAGATTTTATAAAACAATTGCTGAGCGCATTCCTGGGCAATGAAAAGTTTCTCAGGAAACCTACTAATCTCTTTAGGCACCATCATCACTAGAGGTGATAATTGATGATCATCATCAGCTAACAATGTTGAAAAGAATGTCTCGTCCAAACGGTAATCACCACCGTGGGCATAGGAGACGGAGCTGATATTTTCTCTTGCCTCCCAAAACTGAACACTTTTGTTCTCAAACATTGCTTTATTTCCACTATGGAACCAGTGATACTCACCCCACAAGGTACTCTCGCTTGGGGTGTCCAAACGTCGAGACATGGGCTGCTTACAACCCGCAACAATGCAAAGGGCACTCAAATGCCCAACGATTCTACCAAGAGACTCGCTATCCAGGAAACGGAAGCAAACCGGCGACCGCCTGAGCAGCCGCCTGAAAAGCAACCGATCTTTCGGGGAGGTAAGCTGACGGATTGCTACTTGCTCCGCGGCCAGGTGGATCAACGTTTGTAAATGAGTGTAGCGGAGCATTGAGGGCTCTTGTTGCAATTTAAATAATATATGGAAAATTTTCCTTATTTAAATAATATATGGAAAATTGGTTATATATTGGATTGGTTATACAATTGGTCTCTTGGATGAAAATTGTAGTTGTTGGTTATATATGGAAAATTATTTAAATAAGGAAAATTATTTGATCCAAAACAATCCATTGGATTGGTTATATATGGAAAATTGTATATAACCAAGGTAAAATCCATACAATTGGTTATATGAATTTTCCATATTTAAATAAATTGGTTAGTTGTAGTTGTAGTTGTTGGTTATACAATTTTCCATAAATTGGTTATATATTGGATTGGTTATATATGGAAGATTGTTTATATATTGGATTGGTTATATATGGAAAATTGTAGTTGTCTGGGCATCTCGATTGTTTTTTTTTCTTGTTCTGAGAACTCGCGTGTTTTTCTTTCCTTCAGTTGCCGACGAGGGATTCCCCCTTTCTCAAAATCCTAATTCATTCCTTCAAATCCCTAATTTCCTTTTCTTTCTCAAAATCCTAATTTATTCCTTCAAATCCCTAATTTATTGTCACTCCACCGACCTGCTTGTGTTTCCGAAACACCCATGGATTATTCTTATTGTTCTTGTTCTTCTTCTTCAAGCATTTTAACAAGTGAAGACTCTTCTCCTCCTCCTTCGATTATATCCACCAGCGATTCTGGAAGCCTGGAAAGAAATTCTTCTTCTCCTTCTTTATCGATTATATCCACCAGCGATTCTGGAACCCCAAAAAGTCAGTCTTCAGAGTCCTCGTCTCCAATTCAGAGTCGGTGTGTCTTTGAAGGCTCGCCTGAGACAAAAACCAAGCCACAGACTTGTTCACTTGCCGTGAGCATCGAGGATTTGGCTTCTTATTCGTCAGTGGTATCTCCCTCTGCAGTCGACACTGTTTGGGCTGCGGTGAAATTTTATGCAATCAACTATCAATGGGAGTTTTTCTACTGCTACTTTTGCGACAAGAAGTTCTTAGATGTGGAGTCCCATGTGGACCACGTGTTAGTCGAGCACCACAGGCTACATATTCCAAAGAGTTGTGATGAATCGGGGGTTTTACTTCCTGTAAGCGCAAGTGCCCAAAAGAAAAGGGATTTCGTGTCCCCCTTTGACATTAATTCCAGGGACCCCTGCCTAGCCTGGTTTAGGTTCTTGTACGACAATGGCGCCGATTCTTTTCTTCGTAATAGGGTCAGGGGGGAGAACGGGAAAAATAATTTCGATGCGCATGGCGTGACGCCTGGCAATGACGAGAGGATCGGGCTTTTAGAACAAATTGGGGAATCTCTTGACTCGTTGATGAGTCATCATGATGATTATCTCTCAACTGGTCATTTGAACCGTCTTATCGAGCGAACAACAGATTGCTTCATAGGTGGACTTCCATATGAGAAATTGGTTGTTGCAAGGGATATCCTTGATCGATGTGTGCATATTCCCTTTGGTCTCTTGGATGAAAAATGCCTCAGGCTGGTTCTTAACAGACTAAAATCCCTTCAAAGGTTATTCCTTCGAGTTGGTAACTCAACTTTGATGACCCAAGAATTACATCATCACGAGCTAGAACAGGATGATGGAAACAGAAAGAGTCGTGATGATTTTCTCCATTCCATCTCTCTCCACGACAAGTGTTCGGAAATTCGCTGCGACCCTACAAAATTGCCTCCTCCCGTAATTGAAGAGCTAGAGGCGCCTTGGGATAATGCTAAAAAGCGTGAGATCTTTTCCGATATTGTAAAGCGTATGGAGTACCAGCTCGACCTCTTGAATGAAAAAGCCAAGAAAAAGGATGAATTGTTGAGAAATTGGGATTTTGTGTTCCTCTTGGAAAGGATGGTTCTGTTTCGCAACGAGAATTCCGCTTCCGCCATCCTATCCTCTCTTGCACAATGGCGCGATAAGCTCTCTAAGATATCATCATCTGATGGTTTCCGCTTGAATTTTCTTTCTGAGGTCTTACGCACTGCTCAACACTCGCACAAGTCGTTTCGAGTGATTTTTGGAGAAATCAAGTATCATCGGGTCCTTGATAAGGTCACTCTCTCTCTCTCTCTCTCTCTCTCTTAGGCATTTCAATAAACAGAATATCTTTTTTTTGGTTTGCAGCTCGATGTGGTAGATGCTCAAATGAGTGCTATTCTTGCTGGAGTGAACAAGTTGAAGGAGCGACTTTCTCTGGTCTCTGCTTTTGATTACAGGATGACACTTGTGCCTATCCTGCGAGCAGTTGCCGCGGCCCGTGATGTAAGTATCGTTTCAATCAGACTAATTTTTTATTATTTTTATTTTTAGTTGTTGTTTTTGTAAAAATAATGATAATAGTAACATAGTTCTTTATTAAGATGTGTTTGGTTGATTTTCTCCATTTAATTCATATGTTTATGTTTGTCGCAGGATAATAATATTAATATTGGGAAGAAGAGTGAGCTTACCTTGGGGAGAGAGAAACAAAGGTGCAGATTGCGATCTTCGTTGGGCGTGTGGGACCTCCCACGCACCTCTACCATGGCAAAGCCGTTGGTGAATAGTGAAGATTTCCCAAAACTTAGAGACTTTTGGAGGTCGCTGAGCGATGAAAAGAAGAAGGAGATATTGTCTGTAAGCCCTGGATCAATCTACGATTATTGTAATAATCATCTTGAATCACCGTGGCTCGCGAATGATGTTGCTGATGCAGAGCAATTCTTTAATCTTAACAACACATGGAGGTTCCTCCCTTGCCTAGGCTGCTCAAGGCGATTTTACGATGAAGGAGCTTTCCTCAAACACATCGCGCAAGTTGATTTTCCCTTTGACTTAACTAATTGGGGATGGAGCTCCTCCTCCTCCTCTTCACGTGATGATTCCATTGGCAAATCGTGCCTGGCCCATGTGCTTCTCAAGATGAGTTGGACGCCTGTGGATATTTCGAGTGGTTTTCTTGAAGATTTTTTCATCGAAATGCGTATAGCGGGCGAATTGACAGAAGATTATGCATACATGGAATGGCCGACCACATCATCACCAACGGGAGAGGATGAAAAAAGGGAGAGGGCCAACCCCGCACCAACAGTAGAGGATGAAAAGAGGGAGAGGGCCAACCGTGAAGATTTTTTCATTGAAATGCCAGACGATTGTGCATACATGGAATGGCCCACCACACCAACACCAACGGGAGAGGATGAAAAGAGGGAGAGGGCCAACCGTTTGAAACTACTGAAGGAGCACTTGCATGCTCTGTTGCAACAAGAGCCCTCAATGCTCCGCTACACTCATTTACAAACGTTGATCCACCTGGCCGCGGAGCAAGTAGCAATCCGTCAGCTTACCTCCCCGAAAGATCGGTTGCTTTTCAGGCGGCTGCTCAGGCGGTCGCCGGTTTGCTTCCGTTTCCTGGATAGCGAGTCTCTTGGTAGAATCGTTGGGCATTTGAGTGCCCTTTGCATTGTTGCGGGTTGTAAGCAGCCCATGTCTCGACGTTTGGACACCCCAAGCGAGAGTACCTTGTGGGGTGAGTATCACTGGTTCCATAGTGGAAATAAAGCAATGTTTGAGAACAAAAGTGTTCAGTTTTGGGAGGCAAGAGAAAATATCAGCTCCGTCTCCTATGCCCACGGTGGTGATTACCGTTTGGACGAGACATTCTTTTCAACATTGTTAGCTGATGATGATCATCAATTATCACCTCTAGTGATGATGGTGCCTAAAGAGATTAGTAGGTTTCCTGAGAAACTTTTCATTGCCCAGGAATGCGCTCAGCAATTGTTTTATAAAATCTGTCAGAATATAGGGTGGAATTCTAGATTCGAGTTGATCCACCACTACGTCGGCCACTTGGAGGAGCATGTCTGTCTTTGGAAGTGGAACAAAAGTTTTTGTTCTAGTCGAGACCAGTATGACTCGCTTGTTATGAAAAGGTACCGGGAGCTCTTGGGGAAGGCGCGCCCTAACTTCTACCTTGGCACCGACTTTAACAAATACTATCAAAAGTTTGCTTTTAGGTGTCATTGCCTTGAGCATGATAGAGCCATGACTTGCTGTTATTGTTGTTCTGTGGCCTCTGTGGAACTTAAGAAGGAATTTTATGTTTGTAGTGAGGAAAGAGAACAATATTTCTCCTCTTGGGAATTTGTATATATGCTGATGGGCTTGGAGCCTAAGTTCAGAAATTTTCGTCTCGATTATCGCGTGATCATTTTGCCCCTCGTGATGTTTCTTGTGATGAAGAAGCTCGTGGTTTGGTCTAACGGAGGCGGTCAAGAGGAATTTTACAAGGTATGCTGGTATCATATTTTGTCCCTTTTAATATACAATAGGTGCTAAAGTCTCATCTGCTTTTCCGTATTGACTTTTTTTTCTTATATATATACATTTCTGCCTTCGTTTGCTAGGCATGTGGAAATAACGAACAAACGGGACGGACCATACAATAACTTTGCCTGCTGCTGCAGAAATGGACGAAGACAGTGAACGGTAGCAGCTTTGTATGAGAGTGCATGTGTTGTGTTTGTAGCCAGGAAGAAGCTGAAGCTCTTATTTTGGTTTCTCATGTGTTGTGTTTGGAGCCAGGAAGAAGCTCTTATTTTTGTTTCTCTTTCTTTTCCTTTCATTATTTTTGGTGTGTACTTGCTGTTAAAACAAGGCATCTTTTGGTATCACTGGAAATCCCAATTTTAATTCCCTCTGGCAGACTTCTCCAGACTGCAGTACTGAATTGAATTATTGTACAGTTATTGTTGTTTTCGTTAACAGACTTTCTTTTTTGTTTTTTGGAGAGATGAAATTGTTTCTATTTTGTACCAAAAAATATATTATATTGTCTTGGTAATTGAATGCATTAGATATGTTAGTGGACTGTATGCTTACTTTTCTTAATTAAATTGTAAAGTAAAGAACGACCAGTTAGTGAAATGAATGTTTAGCTTACTACTTAAGGAAACATTTTTTGGTACTACAAAAAGAAATCTTTAAAAGCGAGGTCTCTGTGAATAATATGCATGGCTCATTACAAATTTTTTTTAGTTTTTCAGGACTAATATTTTCTCTAATTCTATTTTGCTTTGTTTAATATGGAAGGTTAAGGTCTTGTGATATAGAAATTAGAAACTAGAGGCACAAGAACTATTAAACATATCGCTCCAAATACAAAGCGGATAGTTAGATGCACGAATACAATGTGATTCTATTTGAGAAACCCTCAACATTGATCAAATGGCTGTAGTGTCAGAAACCTTCATTTTAGAATGAGATATCATTGTTCAGAAATATGCTTCAAGCCTTCAGATAAGAACATGACTTAATTAAGATGTACCAAAGCCAATTAGTATTAGGAATGTTGGGAAATCCATAACCATGTACGTTACATGCGCAGCGGAACCTATGGATTTAACCCGTCTTAGGATTTACGTTAAGGGAATAAAAGTACGAGATTAACCATTAAACTTTATGCCTCAAATCTTCCTGATCGGTGAGACGAAGAACGGATGTAGGTCTGAACTTTTCTGACTCGCAACCGTCTCCTTCCTGAAGCTCGGCTCGAAAAACTCCTTCATGAAGCTCGGCTCGAAAACTCCTTCTTTCTCCTAGGGATGAAGATTGATCGCTCGCAAGTTCTCACGTTAGAGAACCTCTACTTGTATCCACGCGAACTTCAAACGGACGGAATATCCGGACTTGGCTAGACAAGTCCGGAAATACTTTCCGAATATCTCCCAAGACTTTCTCTCTCTTTACTGTGTAAAAGACGGCCTTTAAGGCTTCTGAATTGTGTATCTAATAGAGAGACTATACCCTTCTATTTATACTAAAAAGAGAGAGGCAAACGATTGCTCAGTTACCATAACTAAAACCCTAATCTGCGCCTATTCCGTTGCCAACGGAATAGGTATTTTCATAACGGAATACTTGGCGGCTAAGGTTAATTCAGTTAACATATCTATTCCGTTGGAAACGGAACTATTCCGTTGGGAACGGAATGGTAATGTTTTGTTCAATCAATTATCCAATAATTGATTATTTCGTTCACCAATTTATACATCATATGTATAACTGTTTTGTGACCGTGTAGATTCCATTTAATGCTGGCAACGATCTTCTAAAGATCGTAAGTCATGAGTAACCTCTAGACTGATGTCATGACTACCCATGTAAAATGAAATGATCAGCGATCATAAACCTATCTGAATAGACGTTTGCTTATTCCTTTTGTTCTACGATATATGTAAACGTATCGTATCGTATATCCAAACGGGTGTAAACGGGGCAGATAATATCCAAACCGAAACGTATCGTATCCGTAAAATATCCATATCCGAATAAAAATATCCGTCGGAGACGGATACGGATAATTTATACGGATATGGATACGGATATAATATCTATTTTATGAGACGGATAAGGATATGGATACGGATATTTTCCGTATCCGGATAATATTTCTATTCGGATATCCATTTTGATAAATCTCAACGTTGAATCTATATCCATTAAGTATTAACTTTTTATTTATTTCACAATCATATTATTTTTCATCTTCCCAAATTTTCTTTTAATTCATCTTCTTGTATTTCTTTCCCCTTATTTGACAACCTAGTTTTTATCTTTTTTTATTCTTCTTTAATCGCTACATTCAACTTAGCCATATTTTAACTCCCTCTCCATCTAACAAAATCCTAGCTACCGAAGTTGTGATATTTTTATTTTAGTATGGTAATTATATCAAAGTAGTTGTATTTTTTCTTTTTCCTTTAAAATCTATTTTTATATAGCAATCTAGCAAAGTCGAGTTTTGAAATAATATATCGGACTATATATTAGAATATCCGTTTTAACAATCCAAAATGAGTCCGTATTCATATCCGTATCCAGGATACCCGAACCATATCCATATCCGTTTAATATCCGAACCGTATCCGTATCTAGGTCTATCCGTATTCGTATCCGAATCCGGAAAATAATATGGTTACATACGGTAAGAGCACTATCCGCATCATATCTGAACCGTTTACACCCCTAAGTGTTACACCCCGAAGCCGGATTTAACTGCGACACGACATATTAGTCGTACTAAGCGATATACACCAAATTTAAGTAATCCCAAAATAAATCTGGACTCACAAATTACCCGTCCATTCCAACAAGTACCTCATTTGCATCGCTACGGTGAACCTGCTACACGGATTGCCTGATTCAACAAGAACACATTTAACATATGATGACCTCAAAAGATGAATCTAATGATGTACTATGAGAAAGATGATTTTCTTATTAGGAGGAAGTAATTTTCTTTTTGTTTGAAGAGACCACATGAGACAGAGATGATCTTTGGTGGCTGCCGAGAGAAAGAAATGAATGATATTTATACAAGGAATACTCCAATAAGAACTGATAATCTTCACTCCCGCTTTCGTTTCTTTTCTTTCTATTAAATGCCGTCCAAGGAAGTAAATGATGGAAGAATTACATAAAAGCCAAATAAATTTTCATAATTATGATTTAATCCAATTTATTTAATTTGTAATTTTTTTCTATTTTTGAAAAATATGAAATATAGCATTCTCTCTCCCTTAGAGAAATTTCATCCTTCAAAATTTAGAAAGTTGGATGGAACAAGAATATACTACGAATACAGACTCACAATAACAAAAAATGAAATACTTATCAGACTGTTCGAGGAACCGATCGATCATTTATCGTTATACCTCAAAACAATTTAAGCTTTAAGGCACAACAAGTAAAATAATATTGCTACAAATACCAAATATAATATAATTTATAACTCAACATACACTTCATTTCTAATAAAAATAATAAATTAACCTCGTCGCTCAATAATTATGACTTCTTGGACTTATAACTCATGACGCATTAACATTTTCTGCACTCGAAACATATGCGACACTTATACTTATCTGGCGGCCACGGCATCTCGAAACATATGCGGCACTTTTATTTATTTGTCGGCCACGGCATCTCTAGTCGTATGCGGCACTTATATTTATTTGGCGGCCACGACAAATAAAGTAATCTTACAAAGCATTGTTGTAGAAGCACAATATGAAGATGGCTATACACGTGAAGGCCCCCTTGATTAAACCTTGTGATGTGTTTCCATTTTTGTTTTTCATGACAGAGGGCACCATTATTTATTTGCTTAGAAATTGTGCACTTGATCATTGTCCTTGACATCCTTCTTATTACTTTGTTTCACAAAAGCCAAGTCACAAACTTGATTTCGTAATCCGAGAATCGTTTCGCTTAGATACCATTTCGTTACACCTGGAAGCCAAAATGAATCTGGACTCACAAATTACCCGTCTATTCCGTCAAGTACGTCATTTACATCGTTACGGTGAACATGCTACACGGATTGCTTGATTGAACAAGAACACATCAAACAGATGATGACCTCAAAAGATGAATCTAATGACGTACTAAGAGAAAGATGATTTTCTTATTAGGAGGAAGTAATTTTCTTTTTGTTTGAAGAGACTACATGAGATAGAGATGATCTTTGATGGTTGCCGAGAGAAGGAAATGAATGATATTTATAAAAGGAAGAATCCAATAAGACCTGATAATCTCCACACCCGCTTTCATTTCTTCTCTTTCTATTAAATGAAAATACATGCCACTAATGCATGAATGGCAATTAATTAGTGACCTCTATTGTTTATTTTTTCTTTCTTTCTCATGATCTTACAAAAATAAGAAGACAACTTAAAATGAGTGAGGCTTGACAAGGAAAATGAGTGAGACTTAAATTCGGTGAATGTCCTTCGAAATTTAGAAAGTTGGATGGTACAAGAATATACTACGAATACACTCACAATAACAGAAAATGAAATACTTATCAGACCGTTCGAGGGACCGATCGATCATCTTTCGTTACACCTCAAAACCAATTTAAGCTTTAAGGCACAACAAGTAAAATAATATTGCTACAAATACCAAATATAACATAATTTATAAATTAACATACACTTAATTTCTAATATAAACAATAAATTAACCTCGTCGCTCAATAATTATGACTTCTTGGACTTATAACTCATGACGCATTAACATTTTCTGCACTCGAAACATATACAACACTTATACTTATCTGGCGGCCACGGCATCTCGAAACATATGTGACATTTATACTTATCTGGCGGGCACGGCATCTCGTGCCATGTGCAGCACTTTTACTTATTTGGCGGCCACGACATCTCGAGTGCGGCACTTATATTTATTTGACGGTCACATCTCGAGCTGTGTGCGGCACTCTTACTTATGTGGCGGCCATGGCATCTTGAGCTGTGTGCGGCACTTTTACTTATCTGGCGGCCACGGCATCTTGAGCCGTGTGTGGCACTTTTATTTATCTCGAGGTCACGGCATCTCGAGTCATGTGCAGCACTTTTATTTTTTTGGCGGCCACGGCATCTCGAGTCATGTGCGGCATTTTTACCCTTCTGGCGGCTATGACATCTCGAGTCATGTGCGGCACTTACACAATTAATTAAATATAACGCAATTCTCAATTTTTCATTAATCATAATTATTTGTTATGGTTTTATTTTATTTTGTTTACTTAATAAACTCTAACTGACTCGTAGACTATTCTATATAATACCACATAAATACCCATGTTTTAATTAACACCCTTCCCTTCTTATTTTGAATTCATAAATTTCTACTGACTTTTGACCTCAAAAGATGAATCTAGTGACGTACTAAGAGAAAGATGATTTTCTTATTAGGAGGAAGTAATTTTCTTTTTTTTTGAAGAGGCTACATGAGACAGAGATGATCTTTGATGGCTGCCCAGAGAAGAAAATGAATGATATTTATAAAAGGAAGGCTCCAATAAGAATTGATAATCTCCGCACCCGCTTTCATTTCTTCTCTTTCTATTAAATGAAAATACTTGCCACTAATGCATGAATGGCAATTAATTAGTGACCTTTATTGTTATTTTTTATTTCTTTCTCATGATCTTACAAAAATAAGAAGACAACTTAAAATGAGTGAGGCTTGACAAGGAAAATATACATATATAACAGTTACGGCTCGTGATAAATTCCAAAACAATGATACAATGCTTAACATAACAAAGTATTTCATCCAATTAACAGATCGTATGGAGGAAAAATGGGTCCTTGCATGGCCGAAAGAAAACTCATGATTGATCTAAAATGAAAAATCCCATGTCCATGAACTAGCAAACCGGCTCAATCAAAATGGCAACAGCGTGCGGCTTGTACTTGACTAAAGTTAGGTGACAAAAATATTAAATACCTTCATGCCATTGAAACAACAAAGAGAACGAGAAACACGATCCCTTCCTTGATACACAAATCCGGAATAGTCTCCGATTTGTTGCAAATTAATCAGATCTTCTACAACTTCCTATACAGAGACTATGGGCCGGAAAATGACCTTAGTACTCTCAATAAACATACCTAACCATAATCTCTCATCACTGACTAGCCCATTTTCAGAGAATGAGATAAAGGCGACAATCATCTCCATCAATAAAGGAAAAACAATATGACAGATGGGTTACTCATTGGATATCTTCAAGACCATTGAGACAAATTCCGAGAGGACATCAGGCTCTTAATGGAAGCCTTCTTTCAGCACAAACTTCTCTTTCTTAGCATAAATAAGGCTGCAATCACCCTAATTGCTCAGAAAGCTTGACCGTAACGGACTATCGCCTAATAAGTGTTATTTCTACCCCAATTAAGATTATATCCAAGCCTCTAGCATTTTAGAATACAATCTTTCCTTTTGGCACCCATACATAAGAATCAAACAACTTTCATCCAGCAAAGATCGATCATTGAAACTTATTTAGTCACAAGGGAACTCTTGAACTTCTATCATAGAAAGAATCCTATCGATCATGCTAAAGATAGTTTTGGAAAATCATTCGATATAATCACTTGGGACTGCCTCTTAAACCTCCTAAGATAACGCGACTTTCTAGAAAATGGATGCAGTAGAGCCACCTTCTTTAAATCTTCTCCTCTTATGCAATGAAAAGAAATGGAATATCCTCACCCTTCTTCTTCCACCAACTTGTGGGATAAGACAGGCAATTATGCTTTTCGCGCTACTCGTTAATCTGGCAATAAATATCATCCAATCGATTATGGAAAAAAGCAGTCACATGTTCGTGGCAGTCTCTCAAACTCGACCACAAATGATTCAATATAGCATGACATGGTAATCTTTACGGAAGTCCGCCCGAAAAAATTAAAGATACTTTGTTATGCTCACGTTGTCTTTACGGAAATCACCGGATAATGGGACAAAAGTTCCTATATCAGATATGTATCTCATATCACCTACACCCCGTTGTCTCAAGACTACTATGGGGTAATAAAATGAAACTCACCATTGATTACCTTTAGATTCCTCTTTTGTTTAGAAAGCCAAAAAATTGGCCTTCCTTCCAATGATAAAAAAGTGCAAACAAGAATACCACTACAACAAGATTGGCTTACGTAGTTCAGACAAGGATCATATCCACGCGAACTTCAGACAGACGGAAATACTTTCTGAAATTATCCTCACAAAACTCCCTCTCTTGGTATTACGGCTGCCTCTAAGGCTTCTAAATTGTGCATCTAATAGAGGGGGTATGCCCCTCTATTTATACTGGAGAGAGGGGTGAAAGATTGGAAGGTTTCGATAAGGAAACCCTTCCTGCCGCCAGAGTTCCGTTCGACCGGAACCTGTGTTCCGTTCGACCGGAACACTGTTTCCAAATCTGAAAATGTGGTTATCAAGGCATACCATATATGTTCCGTTCGAACTGAGAACTGGTCTGTTCGAACGGAAGCTGTTCTGTTCGAACGGAAGCTGTTCTGTTCGACCTAAGGATTACTCCGTTCGAACTGAGAAATTTCAGCCTTTCTAAAATTTCAGCATCTAATGCTTTATTCTGCCACCAATTTGTACATCAAATGCATAACTGTTTTTGAGGTATTTTCTTTCCGAAAGAATGGAATTCATTGTGTGACCATGTAGGTTCCATTTAATGCTGGCAACGGTCTTCTAAAGATCGTAAGTCATGAGTAACCTCTAGACTGATGTCATGGCTACCCATGTTAAATGAAATGATCAACGATCATAAACTTATCTGAATAGACGTTTGCTTATTCTCTTTGTTCTACGATATATGTCTTGATCACAAGGCATGGTAATATGTCATCCTTGAGTTTGATCAAAGTCTGTTTCCTAATCGAGAATTAGACTGAGTAAATACAAAATGATATTAACAACGCATGTTAATCCATTTTAAGCATGGCCATGCATTTTCTTTAGTCCTAGTACATCAGGGGGCCTAGAGATATCTCGCTCTTGATGAGAGGAACAAATTCCATCTTGGTCACTCACAATCCTCATCATGATTCAGTGCATACCTAATGATGACCCTAATGATCATCCCGTTACAGATGACGTATGATCATATTAAACTATGCAGTTCTACATACAGGAATCCATGGCGACCTTAGGTCGTAGGAACAAGCACACTATTCATATGAGAATCATTAACGACATATACCATGCACATTCTTATAGTGTGATCAGTCCAGTACGTATTCTCTAACACGTACCTATATTCCAGATTTGACATCCATATGTCCATGATCAGCAGAACATGATCATCCAGTCCGCGAATATACTAGTATAGATATGTAGCTTCTTACATGAAGTATGTTTATCTCTATAAATATCCTACATATCACTAGGGACGGTTTAGAATGTCATTCATTGGTTCAAAGTTTTACTATCAGAATCACGTATTCTGATGATGTGAACCCGAAATGTCATTTATGGTCTCATAATCTAATCTCTCGTCCAACAATTTATATGATGAGTTGCATAGGAATGTCACAAAAGATATTGTCATCTTATTTGATAAGATGACATACATATGTATATAAAGACTATGGACACAAAAGATACAGTAATCTAGAAGAGTCTAGATGATGATATGTGGATGAGGATGAAAGATGTCATACACATCTCTTGATGTGTGAGAGGCAACTCTTCATCGCTATATAAAGATATAGAGGAGTCCAAAATTCTACACAACATAATTCTCTTTTGTGTGACAAAATAGAGAACATATATTTTCTCTTTTGTATGACAAAATATTGAAATTGTGTCTTTCTTTTGTATGAAAAAATTATGAAAGGGTGATTTTCTTTTGTGCAAAAGAAGAACAAAAGAGTTTTTCTTGTGTAAAAGAAGAACAAACATACTATCATATTTTATTATTCTTCTTCTTCCCGTTTTAAGAAATTTGTTCGTGTGGTTATCAGTAGAGGTATTCGTACTTTCGGCGCTTATGATATTTTCAATCTAAGAAGATGAGAACGGGTTGTTGAGAGTTTCGGTGGAGAATAATTGTGTAAGCGGTAGATGCCTTCCGCACGATTCAACCTAGACGGTCTTGGCGGACGGATAATTGTTTTGGACGGTAACCGGTTGAAAGTCGCTTGATGGCACGCATGGTTTGAGCGTCACAGATTAAGGTAATCTGAAATGTATCTTGAAGTTTTATTTCTTTGATTTAAACAATATGCATGGATTCTTGGATTGATTTTGGACAAATTTTTTGTTTTCCGTTGCGTGTAAGTACATTCGAAACCCAACATTTTTGGCCCAAATTTGATTCTTTCCTGAAATTAAAGACAAACATCAGTAATAACTGAATTCTAATAAAATAAACTTGAAATAATATAAAAGTGTTGAAAATAAGATACAAAGAAAATAAATATGATGCTAAAATATAGATATGAATTTGGCCATCATAAATCAACTCAAATGAAGAGGGTAACTGAAGCAAAATTACCAATACCTAACTCAAATTGAAGCATAATCATCAATAATCAATACTAATTGAAAGTCTTGCAGTTGAAGCATAATTATCAATAATCAATCCTAATTGAAAATCTTGTTAAAGAATAATTATCATCATCATCATAATATCTTATTTTTCAATAACCGAATCAACTCTACTAATAACCATACCAACAAAACAAAGGCAGGGGATGAGAGTTAGACTACTCTACTGAACCAGCTTCTTGATCAACCAACTAGAAATCAAGTGAAAAAAGACAATGAAAATTAGATGAAAGAAGAAATTGGAATTTGTTTCTTCTTTGACAGAAATAATTCCTCATTTCTCAGTGTACCCAACGAACTTCTAAGTTTCCCAAACCAACCGGCTTTTTTGGAAGGTCGGCATTTTGAGAACAAGAAGCGCAACAAGCTTTCACTCAAATCAATCAGCACGATGTATTTTCCTTAGTTTCCTAAATTCCTAACAATTGAAAGAGGTATCCATTTGGCGTGCATAGTCAATAATTGATAATTTGGCGCCCTCCATCCAAGAAAATAGAAAGTCATTGAAGGAGAAGGAGATTTGGTGAGTAGAAGCCAGGAAGAGTGAAGGAGGTGACAGTAGTGGGTGAATAACAAAGTCGATAGAGCATCCGAGCAGATTACACAATGGTCAGACGAGTTAAAATAGTATCTACATCTACAATAAGTAAATAAAAATTGAATCATATCAGAACAATCCATTATTGTTCTTGAAAATTTGAATTAACATTTGGATAAAAAATACCGACGAAAAAATAACAGTTTCAGGGTTTCGTTCGGCACCATTTTAGGGGTTAGGATTCAGTCTCCGTCAGTACCTGAAATGGCGATAGATCTTGCCTGTTTCACATTGAAATCATCGGATTGCCTGTTGATTCATGTCAAAACCAACACCTATTTCCATGATTCGTATCAGCATAAATTGCAGCCTGGTATCGTCATGGATCAGCACCTATTTCGCCTTGAAATCACCACTGTTGGTCGATGAATCACTGTTGGAGTAACCACTTGCGGTCGCGGGCTTTTCAAATCGCCACAGGCTAAACGCCAGAGAAATTGCCCGCTGGGCGTGGTTAGCGACGATGAAGACAATAGTTTTGGTAATATTCGCCATGCCGATCGCGGATCTAAGCGAGGGCTGGGGATGGGGAACAGGGTTGGGGGTGGGAAATGAATTATTCTATATTTATTTTCGGGCCAGGAAATTTGAAAAAGTTTGAACTTTTTGTCAACTGGTAAAGCATCGAAGCAAGGTGGTAAACCCAAACCCGATTTACCATACTCAATCCTATATAGAGCTAAAAATTGGGCCAAGTTTGTTTACCACATGGATGACAACACATCAATCAATTTGGGGGACATATATAGGGGCATAATATCACGATCTTAGAAGGGTTTGATAGTTCTCATCCACGCTTGGCCAGGTACCATATATAAACGTGTTCTCTCCATGCGTCGAAAGCCCAACGAAATGGAGAAAATATTAAAGAGTTAGAACTCTTCGAATTTTGTACTTTTCTCGTAAAGAAATATCTCATATTTTAGCAAGTGCGCACATAACAGATGCATGAAATGATGAAGCAGCAGCTCAGCTAGCCTGCCGTAGCCTCAAAGGAAGGTGGTTTCTGCTTTGACTTTTTCCCCTTCATTCCTTTATGTCCATATGAACAACTTACCTTGATAATATCATGACAACGATTGCAAGAACTGCACGGCAATAGTTCCATTGTTTGGCTAGGCAGATTGTCAGTATCCATCCGAATCCCCAGCCTGAAAGTGAGATCCAGCTACTGTTTAGTAGCTCAACTCGATCAAATGGACTGGAAAAAATGAGCAATATCTGCCAGTAAGGAGGTTACTTTCATCAAAAAAGTAGTTTAATTATCCTTGGGAAAATAATGTTTGGCCCTATAATATAGTTGCATAAAGATGTTTAAATTCTTCAGAATAAAAAAGCTTCTGTTATAAATATATTAAATTGATCATTTTGAAAAGAAAAAATCTTTTCTGAACACAAATATCTCTGATCAATTTTTTAATATAACTTGGTTGTTTTTTCCAAGTTATACAAGTGAGGATGAGATTTTGAACTACCAATAATTCAGAAAGGTTGGTGTGATGAGAATAACTCCATGAGGAGGATTAAAGAGTAATTAAGAGGATAACTGAGCATGAGACTTCGCCCAATTAGGGATCCATGTGCATTTTTTAAATTTTCCCAAAATGATTGCATGTAGTTTCATTGGAATCCTATGCTAATGTTCACTAGATAAATGCCCAAAAGAGCTATTAAACACAATTTATTCAGATATTTTATTCCTTAGCAAGAGCCAAGATGTGTGCAGTGGTTGGCACAGTGAGAAAATCAGACAAGAACTTTCCAACAAAATATGCTCAGTGGAGGACCCAAAAATCAAATGGATTCAAATAACATAATATTTTTGTATTCAGAAAAATAAATTAGATTAAATTGCATCTTAGACCCCCTTCAATCTGAATGCTGTATTAATTTTATTCAAGTTCTATTGCTAGTTAACTATATTGATAATATGAAATATATAATTATTTCTCTCATAACTAATATGAGGCAAACTCCTCACATTCTATATAGTATTACAGATTAATAAGTGGAGGGAGGATTTGGAGCTGACACGTGTCACAGGCAATATTGATATTGGTCTTCAATTTGCACCCAAGTATGTTTTATTCAATATTAGTCCCCACTTTGAACCCAATAGTTTCAATTCATATTTGATATTATGATGTTTTATGTTTGTTATTACGATGTTTTATCACTAATAAAGTAATAATATAACATATTATGATATTGAATAAATTATAACAAAATAATATGAATCTCATTCTAAAAAGGATTTTTTTCATAAACTCCTAAAATATTTTTATAACATGTTAGCATTTTTTTCCCTATTAAATGAAATATTTAAAATCTGACGTAATCCCTTAAGTAGTACAGTTTTAAAAATATAAAAAACTTTAACTAAATTTAAATAATATATGTTATATTATTATTAGTCCAATAATATAATATGTTATATTATTATTCCTTTATTAATATATTATATTATTGTTTATCCAAGTCATAATATCAAAAAAATATTATTTTACAATACTATTGACAATTATAGTGGTACGCAATTAGTCAATTTTATATTTGATGATAATATAATATATTTTTTCACAAAAAATTTTCAAACAGTGGTAACAATAAGGATTATAATTGGGACCCTTGATTAAGTGCAAATTTTTTTTAGGTCATAATTCACTACAACAAAAATGGGGTACTGTAGGATTAATATATGTTCCCGAATGTCTATTTAAATCCTGCTATATAATTGGCAAGATTTATACCTATATCCTGCTTCGATGGCTCTCGCCAAAAGTAACAGTAGCATTTTCAATAACTCAACCGAAGAGCACGTTTGGTTCCAAAAGAGACTCCTGCTGATATGTATTAAAACATGTAGCATTAACGAGCATCGCATATGATATGAAAATGTGACTTTCAAAAATCTCGCGAAATAGCATGGGCAACATTATTATTTGAAGCCATTGATTGTTGTAATAGACATAATTAACAAATGCTATATAAATAATAATAAAATGTAGAATCTACAAATCCTGCGTATTATGTAATTGACACACTACTAAATGTTTTGTTAAAAAGCAAGATACATAAATCCTGCTTTATGTTTAAAATGAAGGATTTCTAAATACTCAAAACTATTGCATAATATATATTATATTAAATAAATGCTACTACAATCAATTTTGAATATCATATCAAATATAACAATTAACATACATCAAATTGTAATATTGTATGAATACAAATATTTTACTTGATTATAAAAAATCCTAATTATGAAAACAAAAAAAAAGATGACAATATAATATTAAACTCTCCATCTTGGACTTAAATCTTCAAACTTAGGAAATATTTCATACGCTACTTTTGATGGAGCTGAAAGAATATATTTTTTTATCTCTTTCGACAAGTATTCTCCTGAATAATATTTGATATGTAGATTTTGGAAGGATGACATTTTTAGTTTTTGAAAGGGTAGATATGTAAATTTTGACGTTCACCTTTTTTAATAAAATGATAAGAACTGAGGGGAAAAATATACGTCTGATACTTCGGGAATCGAATAATATTACGATTAGAGCACATAATTTGAGTAATAGTACGGATCAACAAGAGTGCATTTCAGAGGATTTGGGGCTAAATGTTTTGGATACTAATTAAAGTCCAATCTTAAGAAATTGTGCTAGCATATAAAGGGATTAATATACTTGTTTGTGCCAAATGACCAAATAATATATCAATAAAACTTCAGACAGTATGCATTTGATGGATCAAACTTGGATGGTGCCAAGCAGAATCTAAAATATATGATATGATCTTTTGCGATAAATACAAAAATTATACATAAACTAAGAAAAAGCTTATCACAAATTTTAATTAAACATAAAATTCATTTCCTTCAAAAGTGTATTCGAACACAACATAGCAGAGGCGGCAGAATCTTCTGATGCACCATACTAAGAGTAAGAATATTGACTGAAGGAGGCAAAATTGACATCTCAAATCATTTTTAAAATGCTCCAATTGTTGTACAAACTGAAATAATAAAATAGTATATTGAATCAAAAATATAAATATTAATACTCAATTAAAAACTCATTCTCATTAATGTTAAAAATGGTTGTACCTGTTTGTAGTAGGATGTTGTCGGTGAGGGGAAATATTTGACAATGAATATTAGGATTATATATATATATATATATATATATATATATATATATATATATATATAATGGACTAGATTCATACTTGGGATTAGAAATCTGATTATTGAGTTGTGATTGAACTGCTTATAGCTTCAATGAACCGCATCAACAGGGTGTCACAATGAATTTTTGTCACAATTTCAAACTGTCTAAAATAAAATCAAATAAAAAAAATGAAAAGGAAAATTTGGATACAAAAAATACAAATATAGAACTGAAAATCGGAAAACCAAATTAAAGTCCCGATTGATGAGAATAGTGTCAATCACTCCACTGTTTGAAACCAGTTTGTAAATTAAAAGAAGTCAACATTAGAAATTCAAAAAAAAAAAAATCAAAGAAAGATAATGGAAAATATCAGACATATTCAATACCATACCCCTTTGAGGAGATCTATGGACAAGAAGAGTACTCCTGCAACATCAGATGCATGCTCCTCTTTCGATCGAATCTAATACCACCTCTGAAATCAATCAATTTGCAAAAATGCGTAAATAAGAAAGAAAGAAACAACAAACAAAGGTGAATCTCATTGACATTTGCAAAAAATAACTCACCCTCCGTCATATCTGAGCATGCACATAGAATCACCATCATCTGTTGCTTGATCGGCTCCATCTGTCGAAGGATTGCCGCCATCTATCATCTAATTTCAGCCATTTTGTGCTTGAGAGAACATCTTGCGAGAAATGACAGAGCCGTACTCACTGTCCGATCTGACGGGTCACCATGAGGTGGGGCGGTCAGAGCAGTGCGAAACAGCGATCGCTGATGTGGGGGTGGCCATCTCAGAGGTGGGATCGACCATCGCTAGGTGGGGGCGGCCATTTTTGAGAGAGGGCAAGAGAGAGGAGAGGAGAGGAGAGAGTGATAGAGAGGGAGAGATTTAGGGTTACGGGAATGGATGAGGATGAGAGAGAACGAGGGCCCCCAAATTTTTGGCTAGGAGAAAATACAAATGGAAGCGCCAAAACTGAAAAAATGAATTTTTTTTCCGCCTAAACATCTAGGCCACATGACAATAAAAGGCTAGATTTGACAATGCAACCCAAAGAAGATTATTAATCCTACTAATTATCCACATGGCTGGATTTATTTATACTTGCTACTTATTCTAGACTAGATATACACTTGCAATTTATGTTAATTTCTGCGTTTTTAATCGAAACAGTAGGATTTCTTAGTAAATTCTACATATTTTAACGAGACAGTAGGATTTATATTAATGCAGCACAACAAATCTCGCTGTTGCCCGATTTTGTTGTAGTGTAAGTGCAAATACTGAAAACCACTACAGTTTTAAACAAGGATTAATTCGCGATAATGAAAACACAAGATTTTTAATGCGAAATTGATACAATGTCTTATAAGTAAAATTTGGCATTAAATTTTATATTTACAAATAAGCCATTATCAGGGGCCATTTTGCGGCAACCTTGAAAAAGTTATGGAAAATGCCCATATAAAGTTGTATAATCGACTTTAAAGTATAACTTTAAGTTCAAATAAAATTACAAAAGGATATATATTTTAAAATTAATTAGTTTTAGCATGACGTCGCTAAAGTGACCTCTCTGCTAATGTTAGTTTTATGTTGGGATATAAAAAATTTGTGTGCTTATTGTTGAGTAAATATTAATCGGCTCAAAGGAAGGTAATATTTATTTTAATAATATGTGCATCTATGTTAATAAGTATGTGCTGATTATTTGGTCTTACGTGTAACATATTTAATCGGCTCAAAGGAAGATAAATTTGTTGACACGATATTTTATCATCAAAGCTTGATTACTGCGCCAAGATATCAATCAGAAGTTAATATTGTTGTCCAAAGATAAGATATTAATGGAAATCGGTATCTTCTGATGGGGTTTACCTTTATTGAATTTATCATTATTCGGTTACTCGGGTGAGCTTATAATATTTAAATATAGTTTTCTATTAATAGTAAATATCGCATCTAATTATGTCGCTACCATCAATTCAGTTCTAGATGAATGGTTCTAACTTCAAGTAATAATAAAGAAGAATTTTAAATAATTCTCGAAGTTAATCATCTTGATCGTGTGATAAAGATTAACCCTTTGTTAACACATACAGATAAGAGTATCTAATAAATAGATGCAGATGGAAAAGTGGGAAAGGTTATATTGCATGTGTAAAATGATCAATAAAGAAGACCATTGTATAGACATTTAGGGCATAATTTCAGAATATAACTATGGTTAAAAAGTTATTTTTGAAAATAAGTTTGTTAAGAATGAAAATGGAAATTTTTGTATCGTGTTGACAAATTTAATTTCAATAAGGAATAAAGGTAAAAGATAATAGGAATCAGAATAAGATAGTCACAGAATTGTCGCCATTCAAGTAATAAGGTATGTTTCTAATTTTGGTTTGTTCATTGGCTAATTCAGTTTGATCAATAGACTTGTGTGATAAATAAATTCCGGTATAATAATTTATATCACATGTCTATGCAAGTTTATCTAAATTGCTAGAAACCTAATGATGGTGAAAGAAACATCAATATAGATGAAGGCAAAACAGTTTATATTGAAGTAATTGGAAAATTTAGATTATTATTAAAGACCGGATTTATTTAGATCTACATGAACCTTTTGATGTTTCGTCTTTTAGACGTAACTTGATTTCTACTTCCATTTTTTATAAAGCGGATTTTGCTTGTTCATTTGGACTTAGAAAATTTAGTTTGTTTCATGATTCAAAATTGGTTAGCCCGATTCTTTGTCGGATTATGATAATCTTTATGGATACTATTGCTTCATGTAATGAAAATCTTGCAATTAAGTACACTCTTGTGAAAAGCGTAAATTAACCTAGGAGAATTATGGTATTTTGTGACACATAAGTTTGGTTGTATCTCAGTAAAAAAGAATCAAAATCGTTAGATTTGATCATTATGGTAAATATCATGGTCAATATGACGGTTAAGGTTATTTGTAAGACTCTTATGGATTATAATGACTAGTGACGCATTTCAATCTTGATTCATATTTGTTGGATATAAAGACATTGTTTCTCAATTGTGACATTGATGAGACAAAGTATATGGTGCAACTTGAATATTTTGTATCGGTAGATACAAAAAATATGCACTACAAACTCAAGAAGTATATCTGAAGACTCAAATAAATATCTCGACAATAGTATTATAACTTTCATCAATAGATCATCTCGTTTGGTTTTGAGGTGAATTTGGTAGATGATTGTATATACAGTAAGTTATGTGGGGGTAATTATATTTTCTTGGTTTTAAATGTTAATGACATATTACATGCTACTAACGATATAACATCAAGATATTTATATTTAGTAATCTTGAGATGAAAAATCTTGGTGATGCTTCTTTTGTGTCAGGTATAGAAATACTTTGAGATCATTCTCATGGTATTCTCAGTTTATGTCGAAAAGATTTTAAAGAAATAGCATGAAAGATTGAAAACCAGATTATACCCTTGTGTTTAATGTGATTAAGGAGACATGTTTAGTCTCAAACAATGTCCTAAGAATGTCTTAGAAATATAACAAATTCAAATGATTTCTTATGCTATTTAGTAGTAGGGAATCTAAGGCTTAATCAGGTATGTATGCGTATGGTGATTGTGTATATCATCGTGAAACCATAATGATATTTAAGTAAATCGGAAATAAATCATTTGGAAAGCAGCCAAGAATTTTATGCGATATTCACAGAGACAAAAGACTATATGCTTACATATCGGAGATCAGATAAGTTTACGATCATTCGGTATAATGACCATGATATTTTGGTAGATGTCAAGATAGTATGAATCAGTAATGAATTGCATATGCTAGCAATATGTTTCATTTCAATAAAGAGTGCTAACCTGTTATCTATATAGCATCTTTCATAATGATAACAGAATTATATCATATATTTTGAGACATTTAATTATGGGATATGACTACAATCTTGTCATAGGCTGCACAAAGTGGATACTAAATAATAAGACCACTTAAGATATTTTATGACAATAAATTAGTACTTAAATATTCCCACAACAGGAACTTTAGGGATCAAGTTCCT